>VMDO01015365.1:0-51420 GCA_007922755.1 Pedetes capensis | reverse complement strand
GGAAGCTAAGCAGGGTCAGGCCTGGTTAGTACCTGGATGGGAGACCGCCTGGGAACACCAGAAGCTGTAGGCTTGGGAGAAGGACCTGGCAACCCCCTCCCAAAAATTGATCTGCCATTGAAAACCCTATGAACAGCAGAGAAGCACTGACAATAGTGTTTCCCCTGTTGTACAGAGGGTCGCTATGAGTCGGATACCGACTCGACGGCACCTAACAACAACAAAAACAGGCAAGTAAGGAATAAGTAATCTGAAGAAAGCTTTCTGAAAATCCTGTAGCAAATATCATATTTAATGGTACAGTATTAAAACTTTCTTTCTGAGATGAGAAATCATGTTTTCTATTCAATATTGTTTTGGTGGTCCTAGACAGTATGATGCCTGCAGCCATACCACTGTGGCATTGGATCCTGTCAGATCTCGGAAGCTAAACAGGGTCAGACCTGGTTAGTACTTGGATAGGAGACTGCCTGGGAACACCAGGTGCTGCTGGCTTGGGAAAAAGACCTGGCAGCCCACTACCGAAAAACAAACAAACAAAACAAACATACAAGCAGCCATTGAAAACCCTATGAATCACAGAGAAACACTGACAATAGTGTTTCACCTGTTGTACATAGGGTTTCTATGAGTCAGACACTGACCTGACAGCACCTAACAAGCCAGTACAATAATGTAAGAAGAAGAAATGAAAAGTACATGGATCAGAAAAGGAAAAATATCAGTGTTTATGGATGCTATGGTTATATACTTAGAAAATTATTAGGCTTAGTCAGTGAATTTAGTAAGTTTGCAGAATTCAAAGTCAGTATATAGTTCTAGTTCTATAAAGCAACAGAAATGAAATTAAGATAATATATAATTTAGACTTTCATCAAAAGCATCAAATATATAGGGGTAAATCTAATTAGACATGTTTATAATTGAATAGAAAACTGTGGGGGTCGCCAGCCAGCAACTCACGGTCTTCCCGTGGGACTGGGTTGGGCACTGGTGATGAGGACAGAAAGGCTTCAGGAAGCCAGCTACAAAAGAACAACTAAAACTTTATTGTACAGAAAGATGAACAAGAACAAACAGGAACTGGAGCTTCAGCAATGCTTCCGGAGCGGGGCTCGGAAGCTCTTCTGATCCTCTGTTGATTGGAGGTCTCAGCTGGTTTTCTGCCTCCGGCCCTGGGTCCAGAGGCTGTCCTCTGTTAATTGAAGATCTCCGCTGATCTGCTGATGTTGCTTGTAGTCTTGGCTAGATGTCTTGGTGGTAACTTTCTTCTTCTCGTCGGTCTCCATCGTCTCATATCTTTGATGGCTTGCTCTCTATCTCAATCAATTGAAGTGGATGATGCTAGCAAAATGGATGTCTAGGACCAGCAGGCCCTCCTTATATACCCTCTAGGGTTAGCCAATTATGTTACATTTCGTGAGACTGGGCCAGACTAATCAGGAAAGACATGTAACTTTTGGGTGAAACTGGATGTAACTTTTGGTCCAATCAAGGGGAGATACTTATTATCCAATTAGGAGTCAAGGTGGTTTTGGTTATGGCCAATTAGAAAATAGGGGGTCCAAGGGGGCAGGTGCCATCTTGGCTCACTCGATGCCAAGAAAGACCTGGATGTGGGACAAGGGTCACTGGGTACCATTGCCCTGGAGGATAGATGTTAGTCCTCCAGGCAGGCTAGGTAGGCCCCTATGATAGTAGTCCTATCTAGGATCCCAGCAGAAAACCGTAAGACATTACAGAAGGCTCAATCTTTAAAAATACCAGTTTTTCTCAAATGGATTTTTTTTTCTTCCCCCTGGTACTGGTGGTTGAACCCAGGGCCTCACGCCTGCATGCTCTGCAAGTGCTGGACCACTGAGATGCACGCCCAGCCCATTTTTTTTACTTTTTGAGACAGGGTCTTGCTAAATTATGCAGACTGTCTCTGGTCTCGAACTTGCGATCCTCCCACCTCCACCTTCCAAGCAGCTGGGATTAGAGGCGTGTGCCACCGCGCCTGGCTCAAATGGATCTTATATAAATTTAGTGAAGCCATAAGGATAATCCCATCTTTTTAAAAAAATAGAATCAACAAGGTGACTCTAAAACTTATATAAAGATTGACAAAGCCAAGAATAGTGAAGACAATCAGGGGAAAGGGAAAACAAATTATAGGATTTACGTCTAGATATCAAAACTTACTATAAACTATAATAATTATGTCAGGGTTGGTTCAAAGACCGACAAATAAAATAATAGCATGTTTTAGAGTCCAGAAACACACCCGCACATATAAGGTATTTGATTTGTGACAAATGATTTGTGACAAATGTCCCCAAATATAGTGGGGAGAGATAAGTGATGCTAAGTCAAATGGATATCCATATGGGGGGAAATAAATCTTGATGTTTAGTCATACCAGACATGAAAAAATCAAATTTTGGTGGATTGACCTCCCCAAATTATGCTGATCAGTTAGATAAGATAAGGAATGAAAATTGATTTAGCTATGTGGAGGTGGTTGGTAGAGGAAGGTTGGGATTGGAGCGGATTTAAGGGAGAATGGGAAGATAGGAATTAGATATGGAAAATGCTGATAAAGACTTTGAGAGTTTTGTTGCAAAGAGAAAAGAAGTAGTTGACAAGGGAAGCAGAATCACTGAAGTTAGAAACTAATTGCAAAGCTAAAAAACAAAGACTATATATGAAGATATTTTGAAATTTAGCTAAAGCAATGCTTACAGGAAAATTGGTAGCCTTAGAATATTTATATTCATAAGTGAGGGACTTGGGAGATGGAGGCAGGAGAATCACGAGTTCAAGGCCAAGAGGCAGCCTGCACAATTTAGTGAGATCCTGACTGAAGCTGAAAATAAAAAAGGGCCTTGGGGTGCAGCTCAGTGATAGAGCACTGGCAAATATGTGCAAGACCCTGGGTTCAGGTCCCTAGTACTGCAAAAAAAGAAAAATTGTATACCCTCTGGTTGTCACCATGAGTTGGATATGACTCAACGGCACCTAGCAACAACAATATATGTATATATGGGCTGGGGTTTAGCTCAGTTGTTAGAGTGCAGCATGACACTCTTTGAGGACCCAGGTTCAATCCCCAGCACTGCAAAAACAGGAGAAGGATCCAGCAACCTACTATGAAACAATCCTGAAGCAGTCAGCCAGTGGAAACCCTGTAAATAGCAGAGAAACACTGACATAGTGCCAGTCATGGCACAGTGTCTGGGAGTGTTGTGTTCTGTTGTACCTAGGGTTGCTATAAATTGGACTGGATTTGATAGCAGTTAACAAGAAAAGATTAAATGAAACCAAGATGTGTACTCAAAAAATAAGAAGAGAAAGCCCACAGAAAGGAAATTTAAGAGTCAAAATTGACTGCTACACATGACTAAAAATATATTTGAATAACTATGATCCAGAAATTTTTCTTAAAAGTTACAGTGTATCAAAATTAATGTAGTGGCATGGCATGATGGCTTACACTTTTAATCCCACCACTTGGGAGGTCAGCCTGGGCTTCCTAGCAAGTTTGATATGAGCCTGGACTCTAGCAAGGTGGTAGGAGGGAACCCAAACTAAACCAAAATAGCAACAATAACAACAAAAGCTCTGAATGCAGAAGATATAGATAAACTAAAGCAGCAGTGCTCAGTATGATCTGGAGTCCTCAAGATCCTTAAGGCATCTGGGAGGTTAAAAAGTGAAAATTTTTTCTTAACAATAGTGTTATATGCTTTTTTTCACTCTTACTGTCCCTTCCAAAGGTACAGTAGAGTTTTCTGAGCCTACATAATATGTGATATCTTACACTGAATTTATTAGTAGATTAGTAGACAGGAGAACTACCTGGACATCGAAGACATTTGTAAAAATGTAAAAACAATACAATTCTCTGCTTGTTTCTCTCTCTTGGTGCATGTGCTCCCTCCTCTCTTTAAAGAGACAAGGTATTGCTTTGTTGCCCACATTTGCTTCAAAACTCTTGGGCTCAATCAGTTTTCCTGCCTCAGCCTCCCAAGTAGCTGGGACTACAAAGGTGTGTTAACGCATGCTATGCTTTCACTAAATTTTTCTTAGTTTTGGAAAATACATTTTTTAAAAAAAATAAAATAAAATTTTATTTATGTTGTGGGTTTATTTTTAAGTGAAACAATATTACATTTTATTTAATAATCCTATCTTTAATTTTATAAGACTCATATCTAAAAAGTGAATAGAAATTAAAGATAAATAAAAAACTAGGTTAAAATTTATAGCAAATAAATACACAGGTAATATTTTTGTAAATCTCATTTCTGTTGTAAAATTTGCAATTTGTTTGACTCAGCATTTGTAAAATTCAGCACCATCACTGATAATTCTACCTGGTGTACTTACTTGCTTATGTTATTTTGCCATGAATTTGTTAAGGTATCAATATTTTGTAATTATTCCATTTTTGGGGAAACCACTTTTAATAAAAAAACAGAAATACTTCTACTGTACACATTAATTGGAAAAACACCAAACACCACTGATTTTCAAAGAAATGTAAAGTTAAATCTGCAATGAAAAACTTTAACTTGTTAAATTAGCAAATTTTAAAGAGCAATAACCTTCAAAACTAGCTTGGGTAAAAACAAAATTTTTTTTTTCTTTCATATATTTGATGATAGTCGAAGTTGAACTTACAATTAGGAAAGTAATTTGTAATTTATAAGCAATAAGTTGCCATAAAAATCTTAATAATAGTAAATCCATATCAATAAGAAAAATAAATATTTCATAGTATTTATACTTTCTATATTTTATATATTAAAATTTACATTAATTCTTAAGTGATAAAATTAAAAATTTAATTTCTATCATTGGTACATATCAATAGCCATAACATAAATTAAAAGTCCTTGAGGTTGTCAATCATTTTAGAGTATATGTAAAGGAGTCTTAAAAATCAATGTGTTAGCGAAAGCTGCATAAGTTACCTCTCAAAAAGCCTGAGGACCTGAGCTTTTTATAGCAAAATCTTTACGATTTTTTTCCCCCAATACTAGGGCTTAAACCCAGGGCCTCACATATCCTAGACAAGTGCTTCAACCCAGAGCCATTTTTACTTTTGAAACAAGGTCTCACCAAGTTGCTCAGGCTGCCTCTGGCTTTCAATTCTAAATCCTCCTTCCTCAGCCTCCTGAGTAGCTGGGATTGCAGGCATGCACCATGATACCCAGCTTAAGATCTTTAAAAGACTCATAATTTGAAAGCCCTTTAAACTTGTAGATTTCAAAAAAGGAACCATTCAAAATAATTTTATAAAGCAAATACATTTTTTTAGAAGTAAGTATAACATTCTCACTGTGTCAGCAAAAAAAAAAAAAAATCTTTTAAAGTTGTTAACAAAAGGAATTCCAACAGCATGAAAGAATAGGTAGTATTCCAGCCTTAGTGAAAGAAGCAAGGACCATTAATATGTAGAATTTTTTTCTGTAACAATATAGTGGAAACTGGTAACATTGGTGCTTCTGGGAGGCAAACTGGGTAGGTGGAAGGAAAAATAAACTTTTTGTTTGTAGACTTTGCATTTTGGTATGTGTAAATGTATTACTTGTTGAAAAGTTTAAATAAAAATAATTTTAATGTTGCAATAAATAAACTGTAAGGAAATCAGTGAAAGGGTTAAGTATAAATATTAATATTAATATATAAAAAAAATTGTATTTAGAGTCTCTAACATACCCCCTAAGCCTATAGCCATACCACCTTGCTCTCATCAGATCTTGGAAGATAAGCAGGGTCAGGCCTGGTTAGTACTTGGATGGGAGACTGCCTGGGAATACTGGGTGCTGCTCCACACTTTTTGAGGACCTGGGTTCGATCCCCCTCACCACAAAAATGGGAGAAGGATGTGACAGTCTACTCCCAGGACAATCCTGAAACAATCATCCATTGAAAGACCTCTGAGGTTCGCTATGCGTCAGACCCAACTTGACCCACCTAACGACAACAACAACAGCAGCAACAACAATATACTCCTTTACTTTCACTAAATTTAGTGAAATGAAGGATTTGGAAGATAAGGTGTTGGAAGTTTTAAGTAGAGGACAAAATGGGATATCTTGGTGCAGGAGGGATGTTAGGAATGATCAAACTATTGAAAGTATCTCTAATGGAATAAAAGTAGTACGGATACATTGTATATCATTAGGAAATTAGGAGCCAATAATACAGAATCTAAAGGACAAGACAAGAGAAGGAAGACTAAACATAATGATGGTGGTGATAAAGATAAATAGGTTAAATATTCCTTTTAGGAGATAAAGATGCTCAGGTAGGATAATACATGAAACTTAATGACAAAGTGGTTCAAAATAATGTGAAGGAGAGCCAGGTTTGAGAGTTAAGGTATCTGCTTACGTCCTACTTTAGAACAGTGGAGGCAGGTTGGATTTAAGAGCAGCTCAGGTCCACTCAATCTCATCACGTTAACTATAAAAAAAGAAACATACCTAAGACTTTTTTTTTTTTTTTTTTTTTGCAGTACTGGAGATTGAACCTAGGGCCTCGAGCTTGCATGCTCTGCAAGTGCTGGACCACTGAGTTGCACCCTCAGCCCATTTTTTTACTTTTTGAGATAGGGTCTTGCTAAATTACCCAGACTGCCTCTGATCTCAAATTTGCGATCCTCCTGCCTCCGCTTCCTGAGCCGCTGGGATTACAGGCGTGCACCACCACGCCCAGCTTAGAAACATACCTAAGACTTTAAGTTGTAGATGAACATTGATTGTTGCTGTAGAATGAATCTTCTAGTTACTATGACATGAGAATATTTTTCTTTATCCAAAGTGATAATGATGAGGATTTTTCAATAGAGAAAAATGAATTATTCTTTTCTCCTGGCATAGCAGGTGCAGCTTATCACACAGGTCAAAATTCCTTAAAATTTTTCACCTAGTGTGTTTTATGAAATTCCCTAATCTAGGAAAAGAGCATGTGTTCCTGCTGTGACTAAGACCTGTTAGCCATCTTCAAGTCATCTCTTCTGCCGACTTCTCTGACCTACAGATTTGCTTGAACTTGTTCTCTGCAGGAATTACTTTAAAAAACGTTTCCACATTTGAATCCTAGGCTTGGATTGATGTACTGCCAAGTCTGAACTGCCTCAGACTTCCTGAGCAGTACGACTGTCACTCTTCAGGTATGAATCTCAAAGTTTCTTCCTAGTGAAGTATTTCATTTCCCCTCAAATTAGTTGAAGATATACCAAGTTTATGTTTGTGGGGACAAAGTTCTTCTCCGTCTCTACTTCCCTGTGAAGTGTCTTTGATTGGAAAACCTGTGACTTAGGTCACAAACCCCTTTACCTACTGTAGTGTTGGACTTGGCAAAAGCTCATGCACTTAAGCAACTCAGCAGGATCTTCGGAAGCACTGAAGCGTTATGATATACCTTTTCCTGTGTGTGCGCGCGCGCGTGTGTGTGTGTGTGTGTGTGTGTGTGTAATTTAAAATAATACTATTTTTCACAAATGACACAGAAACTTACATACATACTGAAATAAAATTAGTTTCTAGATGTTTTGATTGCGAAATTCTGGGTATAGATTTATCACCTGCATTGAAGCTAGAATTTTTTCTGCCTACAACTCCTCAACCCTCTTTTTCTTCCCTCTTTACTTCTAACCCTAAACTCACTATTAACTTCTCTCATGTAACATTCTTGACTGTTTCTGTGTTTTCATTGTTTAAATCCAGTCTGTCATTAAATCACATATATTTTTGCATTTTTGCATCATATTTATCTCCTCTCTGTCCACTGTATTTTACTCTCCTTCATCTAACATCTATTATAATCCTCGCTTTCTGGATTTAGTCTGGTATTCTCCTGATCATTGACTTTACTTCTAGGATTTCTATCCCTTGGCCTGTCCTCTGTTGTGCACCCAGGGTCAGATCTTGCTCAAAAGGGGAAAGATTAAAATATATGGAAAAATGTATACCAAGAGGTTAAAGTCATACAGTATGCTATTAGTGTATTTATTAAAACTATTATTTGTCTATAATTTTGTATTTCTTCTATGTGTTGTATCTGTGAGGCACTGTTTGTGTTTTAGGTGAAATACTTTCATTTCTAGATTATGATTTTCTCCATATTGAACATAGTAATTCTGTTTACTAAATTTACCTAGAAGTTAGACATCCATACTGCAATACTGAACTGTTCTTTCAAGATTGTTTTTCTATGTAAGTTCATTAAAGGTACCTTTACATTAAGAAGATGCATTCTCCTTTGAGCCAGCTAGATCCAAGATAACTTGCCAGTTTGGGAACAATTACAGATTTCAAAGTTAACAAGAAGGACCTCAACAATAATTTTGTTATGTACATAGCACAGTTTGTTCTGCCATGAGTTTTGTGGTTTAGGTTGTCTTTTTTCCTAATATTTACTCTCAGAAGGCCTATACATTTACCACAGTAGGATTTACAATAGGCCTTATTATCTAGCAAGTTTTGACTTTTAAGAATCTTCCTAGCTGGGTGTGGTGGTGCCCACCTGTAATCACAGCACTCGTGAAGTAGAGGTGGGTAGGTCACGAGTGTGAGGACAACCTGAGCTACATAAGGAGATCCTGTCAGAAAAAAAAAAAAAAAGTCTTTCTCAAAGAATATGAAAAGACAAAAGAAGAAAATCAGTTCAACACAGGAGCACACTGAACAAAAGAAATAATTAACCTTACTACCAAACAAATAATCAGCTGAGATACACTTCATAGAAGTACACATTGTTACAGACTTGAGAGGACAGTTTGGCAATATGCACACATTTCTTTCTCTTTCATTTTATCATTAGAAATACATGCAAAGGAAATAATCTTATATAAATGTTAAAGTATATGCAAAGGCATTCACATTAGCCTTGTTTGTAATAGAAAATTTTGTTATAGTGTTACTCATCGAAGTGGTTATGGGTAAAAATATTCATTGCAATCAGTCACTTATTAGAAATCATGGATTTATTTGTTAATTAGCTGATATTACTCCAATCCTGTGGTTGTTTATAAGCTATGAGAATTCAAACTCTGGGAAGATATTATGAAACTTATTTGTATATGTGGCTACAGGGGGTAGAAGGATTTTGATGATTGTGACCCCACTTTGCCAAGATATCTTTCCCAAAGATTTGAAATAAATATGTAGTCAAGATTACCTGGCGGCTTTGTTGCAATGATTCTTCTTTAATTAATAAATTCTATAATTTTTAAGTTAAGTCTTTTCTGAGATGGATATATCATTCGTAACTAGTGTGTTTTTTGTATATACTTTTAATATTCTCTTCATGCTAATATTTAAAAATTTCCCCAAATACGTCTCACTCAAATTTTTCTGAAGCCTTCATTAAACTTTGTATTTTTATGAACTATATATTTTCTACTTTAGCACAAAAGATGTCTCTTATACATATTTGCATAGCTTATGAGTTTAAGAAAGGGATTTTTTCACATAAGCAAGTCTTTATTGACATTATTTAGGATGACCAGAAACATTCCTTGGAGTATTGTCTCAAAGTAATATTTTCTTTGTAGAATGTTCCATTTTACAATTTAAATAGAACATACATACCAGTAGCAATTATGAGTGGCTTGTGTTAATTAAACAATTTGGAAGCTCTTAGCTCACTAACGATACTGTTAAAACTTTTAGATGCTCACATTAGTCAATTCTTTATTAGACTTAATAGAAGGGCTGTGATAGCTTATAGAACAAGAAGCACAGTCTCTGGTATTACAGTTGGAAAAGTGGCACAAGTAACCCATAAGTATATATGCTGTGCAAAAGATGCTTTTTGCTTAACTTCTTTCCCTGTCTGCTCCAAATATCTGTGCATGGAGTCCTATAATGATATTGAGGGCTACAGGGTTAGCAGCAAGTAAATATCTAGCTCTTCCAAGTATATGATGATTTTATATGCCTTTTTTTTAAACAAGTGTTGGTCATACTTAGTGGTGTAGTCTTGTATGGGAAGACTGGTTAGTTTCTGACAGATATCTAAACGAAAAATTTGGTATTAATACTTCTCCAGGACCTACAGAGAAATTGCTCCAAATGTTGTGCCATTTTTAAAAGATCCTTAGGCCTCAGACCTGCCCTGTCTCTAGGTATCACTCCCCCTACAGTATAGATTTCTTGTCCTCCTGCACTTAATAAACTTGTTCTTGATGCTCCCTAATTTTGACCTATTAAACCTAGTCTCTTCATCGTATGGTGGGAAAATTCTATAAGTTCAAGGTGCCTAATAACCATGAATAATATGTAAACCAACAAATTGGGAAGAAAAGGTGATGGTAGATAGGAGGAGGAGGGAGAAAGAGCGAGGAGTGGATTAGAGTGAGCAAGAGACTGACCTCAGTGCCAGGCTGACAAGACAGTGGTTTATCCCCAAAGGGGGCCCAGAGCTTGCTGCGCTCTCACGTGGCTCCTTTCTCCTGAGCATCTTTCTTTTCTTTGACAGCTTCCTGTTACCAGGCTTTCTCAGGTTTCTGCTTTCACTCAACCCTAGAGAACTAACCAAGAGACTGGCTCATTTGTTTCCCTGTTTCAAATAAATACCATACATTCACTAGTGTGAAGTAAAATTCCCAAGTATTCCTGCAAAGACTATTTTTCCTCCTTTACTTGCTGTGTAGTTCATCTCTTGTAATAATGTATTTTGAGTCTGAATTTAATTGGAGACTGTGAAATGAATTCCATGTTGATTTTTTTATCAATTCATTTTTGTTTACCCTAAATTTATGTCTCTTAAATTTAGTAATTCATTCTTTCAGCTACACATTATCTTTAGCTTATATACTAACAAAAACTAATACTTTTAACCATAAAAGAATTCTTATAATCCCATTCTACTTGCCCACTTAGAAAGAGATTCTGGCATGCTTATTAAATAGTAATGGAAGTTGTCAGCTTGACAGTTCTCTTCATGGAATTTGCCAAAGCTCATTGACGTCACCAGACTGGAGAGCGTGGTTTCTGCCAACATCTGACAAGATGTAATACAAGGAATATATTTCTTTACAGTTTTCTCATGTCCACCACCTGCAATTTTTTCCATTTTCTTTTATTCTTGGCACACAATAATGTTCCAGTTCATGTAAATGTGTTTTGCCCATTAGCTTGAGCTCTTTATTCGTTTTAGCACTGCACTCCACCCTGTGCTAGGGCAGCAGGGAAACCTTTCAGGATATTTACATTGTAGCCTAAAAGCTCTTCACTTTAGGCTTTTAGTTTTATTTATTCTTTTTATTCCTGGTCTCTGGCAGCTTCTGGCTCATAGTAGAGATTGAATGTATTTTTATTGCAATGAATTGACTAAAGCTGTATACCTTCTACCAGCTAGATTTTATAAGGCCCTATTGTAGTTCTCTAAATATAATCTGTATTAACTGTTAACCAAGTTCAGGCTGGTTGTTGCATTTCTTTTCAGTCAAGCCTCTCATGCAGACTTTATTATAATGTATAATGAATACATATACAATTCTCTAAATTTTCCCCTTAAGTTCATCATGAGCATTGATTTTGGGTTGCTTCCTATCTTCCTAACAGGGCTGTGTTAGACTTGAATTGTTTGTTTCATACTTAGTTAAATAATGTGAAAGAACATCTGTGCCTGTATCTTGAACTTTAAAGCTCATATCATGTTGGTTTTATTGTCTCAGATTATCTGTCTTTAAGGTATAGTAGCTCCCATTAGAAGGGTGGTTGTTGTTGTTAGGTGCCATCAAGTTGGGTCTGACTCATAGCAAGACTCATAGGGTTTTCAGTGTCAAATCATTTTGGGATTGCTGCGAGAGTGGATTGCCATGTCCTTCTCCTGTTTTTGTGGTACTGGGGATGGAACCTGGATCCTCAGAGAGTTTGGAGCAGCACTCTACCTACTGGGCCAAACCTCAGCCCATTACGAGGGAAGCTTCTATTATATCTGGAAGTTCTTACTGCTTTTCTTCTTCACTTCAGGTATAAAAATATTTTGGCATTTCCTTCAGCCATGCATTTTTCTTTGTTATAGTATTTTTCCCTTAATTTTCATACTGTATTGTACATATTGCACATATTGTACTGCCTATTCCTATTCACAGGCATATTTTGTTTCAGTGATATTTGTTTGGTCATTTATGGCTGTGGTATTATAGACTAGGGTCATATTTTGTGTGGAGTTTGTTCCCAATCATTTCTGTCTTGAAATAACTGGTTTTATCAAAGACAACATCTCCTTAATTAAGAACATGGAGATATCACTGGAAATAATAATACCATATCCTTTTTCCTTGCCTTTTCTACAACCCAGGCTCCTACTTCATGTCTGTGACAGTCCCCTCATCAAGTGATGCTTATAGAGATTAGCACCGCAAATCTGAATTGTATTTTGTGCCTTGTGTGTATTTTTTAGAACTTATCTAGTTTCCAGTTGGTTCTGAAATGCCTACATTTGAGAACCACTGATTTTCGTTTCTTCACTGTCATAAATTTGGAAGAATAGAGTATGATAGGTATTTTTTCTCACTTCATAGCATTAATTAGGGTTCTGACATGGACTGGACCTTAGTAGAGGTTTGGGGTAGTTTCTATTTGTATTCTGGAGAATTGCTGAAACTGGAAATTTGCTTAAGGCTTTATATTATATGTTATGTTTTGAAGGAAGTATCTGTGCACCTTCTTTTCCTTCTTTCTCAGGTCACTAATAAGGGAATTAAGTATTTAACAAGTAAGGAGCTAAGTTCAAACCCTGAGTATAAGCATAAGATGGACTCAAATACCAGGTATCCCAGATCTGTAGAATGAAGACATGTAATCTGTAACAATAAGAGTAATCTTTTAAAGAGAGTTTTATCTCTGTCTCTCTCCCTCTCTCACCTTTTCAACTCAGGAGAATTGAACCTAGAGCCTTGCACATGCTAGCCAAGTGCTCTACCACTGAGCTACACCCATAGCCCTTCTTTTTTCTTTTTTTTTTCTTTTCCTTTTTTTTTTTTTTCTTTTTTTTGAAACAGGGTCTTGCTAAGATGTGCAGGCTGCCTCTGGCCTCAAACTTGCAATTCTTCTGCCTCACCTTCCCAAGTTGCTGGCATTACAGGTGTGCACCACTGCACCTGGCTGATATCTCTCATTTTATTAAATCTTACCAAAGTGAACATTGAATCCTGTGAACTAAGATTGTAAGCATTGATTAAGGGGAAAAGTACTTGTTACACATTTTATTCTCATATTAATATTGATCTAATTTTAGATTATGAACAGCTCATTTTTCATTTACACTGAAGTTTGTAGTATATATTCATTTTAAAGTAGACTATGCATATTTCAAAATCTTTTAGATGTGTGCAGTTCTGCAGTACTTAACATATGCAGAGGTTTTCAGGATGAAGTTATATAAAATCTGACTTTGTTAAACAGTATGAGGTTGTGTGTTTAAAATACTTTATATTTATAATAATATTCATTGAGGGGCTGAGGTTTAGCTCAGTTGGTAAAGCACTGCTCCACACTCTCTGAGGCACCACAAAAATGGAGAAGGACCTGGCAATCCACTCCCAATGTAATCCCAAAACAATCAGCTATTGAAAGCCCTGTGAGGGTCACTGTGAGTTAGACTCGATTCGACAGCACCTAACAACATATTCATTGAGTGCTTGTTTGTTTGCCCAAAGATGCAGAAGGTATATTGCATATATTACCTCATTTAATCTTTACAACAGTCCTCTGAGGCCTATTTCCACAGGTGAAGAAACTTGAGGATTAACCAGGGACATTAAATAACTTGATTAATGTCACAAAGCTAGTGGCAGAGCTAGGATTCAAACTCATATGTCTCCCTCCTATTGTTGTTGTTAGGTGCCATCAAGTCAGTACCTGACTCATAGCGACTCTATGTACAACAGACAAAACCCTACTGTCAGTGCTTCTCTGCTATTCCTGGGGTTTTCAATGGCTGATTGTCTTTTGAGAGTGGGTTGCCAGGTCCTTCTCCCAAGTTTACAGCACCTGGTGTTCCCAGGTGGTCTCCCATCCAAGTATTAACCATATCCAACCCTACTTAGCTTCTGAGATCTGATGGGATCGGACTCAGACGAACCAGTGGTACAGCTGCAGGCCATTTCCCTCCTAAGCTCATCTTTATCTACTCTTGCTGTGTTGCCACTACTAAAGACCACTGCTTGGAACACCTTGCTCATTGTATCCCCATCTATCCATGCATACTAGGCATAAAAATTCTTCTAAGAAAACATGTCCCATACATGTAGGATAAATGTAATTTCTCATTATTAATGATAGGCTTTTGCTACTACTCTTTGTTTTGTTTTTTGGAGAAGGACCTAGCAACCCACTCCCCCCCCACACAAAAACAAAACAAAACAAAACAAACAAAAAACAATCTGCCTTTGGAAACCCAATGAGTAGCAGAGAAGCACTGACAGTAGTGTTTGCCTGTTGTACGTAGGGTCAGTATTAGTCAGATACTAACTCAATGGCACCTAGCAATGACTACTACTCTTTTTAAGGGAAACTAAAAGAAAAGAGAAATTAGAATATAGAATGTGTTCACATATTTTATTCCATCACCATTCAGCACAACTTTGCCTTAGAGTTAAACCCGTATAGCACCAAATTTAAAAAAAAAAAAAAAAATTAAGCAATAGTAATTAATGATCGCGTGTATCTGATTTTCACGGCTGTAAGGGAGCAGATATAGTGACTGCAGGGCTCCCTCTTGTGGACCATTAAAGCAAGTAATGGCCAGGTCTCAAGGCCCAAGAAGCTTTTCTATTAGACCTCTTTTGTCTAATAACCAAATGTCCGTGACATATGTGACACGCAATTTGGATGACAGGGAAGAGTCTGAGAGCGTTAGTAGTAGTACTGCCCAAGATGTGTTGATTCACCAGCCCTTTTGTTGCCTTACCATAGGACTTGTATTTCTTGTCTGCTTTCTGAGGAGGGAAAATAATAGGAAAAAAAAAAAAAAACCATACCTTTTAAACTTGTTTGCTATCCTAAATTTGTTTTTTGCATTAGAGAAGCTAAGAGTGGATGACTGGACATAATGTCCATGTTCACTAAGTGACAAGTGTTCATCCAGTTTTTGTGGAGGCTGATTAGTGTGTTCACGGTCACATGGCGACGTAATGTGATATTTTAGAGGAGCACCACCAAAGCCAACTGTTCTTTAATAGTAACTTGATTAATTCACTGAGCCCTTTGGCTTTCTAAGCTGGATTGGAATGTAGGTAACCATGTAAACTAGAACAAGCCTTGGACTTAAATAGTCTGAGCTTGATGGAGGCTGAGTTTTAATAGACAAGTTTAATCTATTGTGTATTATGCTATGAAGTTTAAATAATGATTTGTCTCATGTTACAGAATGAGCTCATGAGAATATTGGAAATAGGGTCAGATTTTTGTGTCATTCAGCTGAGGGTGAGCTCTTCAGTAATTATCCCAATGAAAGAGTACTAAATTATCATAGTCACTCTTTCCTGCTTCCACTCATTCAGCTGGATGTCCTTTCCCTCTGTGGTGACCTCATTTCACATGTTCTATTCAGGTTCCTTCTAACCAGGCTGACAGAGAAGCTTGGGCACCGGCTTCCCAACTTCACCCTTCTTTGGTGCCCCAGAAGATATGTTTGCAGGGGTTTTCAATATAAGGATTTTACTCCTAATCACTGCGGGGAAATGGCATGTGTATGTGGTAAGGGGGAGGTGAACATGAGAAAACTAAAAATCTTCAGATGACCTCATGATGTTTCATTCTTGATTTATAGTTCCTGATCCCTTTATTAGATCTTAGGACAGTTCTGGAAACCTCTGTAATTTTCTTTCAGAAAACTTACTCTCCAGCTTGGCATATATTTTATTTTTGTCTTCATTTTTTTTATGTAGTACTAGGAGTTGAACTCAAGGGCCTTACACCTGCTAGGCAAGTACTCCACCCCTGAGCTGCACCCTCCAGCCCCTGTTTTGAGTTTTTTATTTTTGAGACAGAGTCTCACTAAATTCCACAGGCTGTCTCTGGCCTCAAACCTGCAATCCCTCTGCCTCAGCCTCCCAAGTAGCTGAGTGTGAGCCTTGGCACCCAGCACTAACATGTGTTTTAGACACCATTGAAATGTACTCCTCTTACCTATTCTACTTCTGAGGATTTATTCTAAGAGAATTGATGAAAAATAGAAAGTGGGCTGGGGGTACAGCCCAGTGGTGGTTCACCTCTGGTGATTCACCATTGGGGGTCCAGCCCTAGGTTCAATCCCCCAGTATTGCCAAAAAAGAAAGAAAAAAAGAAAAATAAAGAAAAATGAAAAGTAGAAATTATAAACAGTTTAACAGCAAAAAGATAAGAAAATAACCTCATGGTTTAAAATAATATATGGATAGTAAAAATGATGTCACTTAGAAATATGTTTATTGCATGAAAAGATGCCCATGATTGTTAAGTTAAAAAAATACTGTAAACCTTCTTGGATGAAAGAAAAATTATATGTACAGATATACATGTAAAAAATAATTGATAAAAAAAAAATCTAGAGTTCCAAGGTATTGCCAATAGTTGTTTCTGGATAATTATGCCTTCCCATGTAACTTTCCTGTTCTCAAACATGGGCTAAGCAAAAAGGAAGGTTTGGGGTGGCTAAACCCAAAAAGGACCAAGAATAACATATCATTTAAAGGAAAGAGGTGAATGTTACTCAAAATGACAGGGTAAGAAGTTTTTCGGTTTCTTCTCTTTACTGAAACAACCACTAAACTGAGGGAGAAAAAATGACCAGAATAAACTACTTCAGGACTCTAGGCCCTGATTGGGCACTTAAAATCAACAGGGAAATAAATGCTCAATATAGGGTGAGGCTGCTGTTCTTTGGCCAGAGGACATGCAGATGAAAACCAATGACCAACCCTCATTTCTCAGCATCATGTCTTGTGGGGATAGTGACCCATATACCTGGATGGTCTGGCTGAAGCCAGAGTAGGTTGACTTTGTTCTCCATAAATTTAGAGATGCATGTTTTAGTCCATATGGAGGATTCCTAAGAGACTGGTGCAGTTGTTTTCCTTGCTTTCAGCCCTCTTAGCTGCAGCAGCTTCCCCCAATGGCAGCTGTCTTGAGATTTAAAGAGTTAGTACCGCTTCCCTCCTACTCACCTTCTTTTGGAATTCTGATATTTAAGGAAGTTTGTATCAGGTCACTGGATGACTACAGAAATAATGAAACAGAAACTTTAGTGACCATACTTAAGCAACAGACAAAGACAAATAGATAAGCAAAGACAAAAATAGTTTGGATATCTCTAGCCACCAGCAAGCAAAAGTAAATAATCTTAGAAGAGGGAAAGAATGAGATTTCCAGAACTTCCCCAACATAATACTCAAAATGTCTAGTTCTCGGGGGTGGGGGGGTGGAAAAAAACTAAGAAACATACACACAAACCATCACAGAAGAAACCTATGCATTGGAATTATCACCCAAGGAGCTTAAATGATCTTAAATTTGCTCAATGAGCTAAATGAAAACATGGACAAAGAGCTAAAAGAAATTAGGAAAACAATGTATGAAACAAAATGAGAATCTCAACAAATTATAAAAGGGAACCAAACAAATTCTGGAACTAAAAATTTTTTAATTGAAATGAAAAATTTATAGAAGGTTAAAAAGCAGGTTTGGTCAGGCAAAGGAAAGGACTAGTGAACTTGAAAGTGAGAGAACTGAAACTATCCAGTGGGAGAAATAGAAAGAAAAAAAGAAGAAAAATGAACAGAGTTTGAGAGATTGGTGGGGCATCATCAAGTGTACCAATATAGGAATCATTAGAGTCCAAGAAGGAGTGAAAAGGGTAGGAAAAAAGTTTTTGAAGAAATAAACTTCCTAAACCTGATGAAAACATAAAAATATACACCTAAGAAGCTCACTGAACTCTCTAGGATAAGCTCAGGGAGATACACAGTAAGATACATTAGAGTCAAATTGTTAAAACCGGAAGAGTAAGAGGGGATTCTGAAAGCACAGAGAAAGAAGCAACTCATCTCATACAAGCAATACTGTGGAGATACAATTTTAAAACTTATGAATAATAGTATAGATATGGGTTTTGTATACAAATAATCCAGATGTTACCCTACAAGGACTAACTGACCTTGGGAAAAAAACTACTTAATTTCTTATAGGATCAGTGTTCTTATGTGTAAAGAGGGAATAATATTTACCTTTTGAGGTTACTGATGAGTCAATAAGATACTATT
Organism: Pedetes capensis; assembly: GCA_007922755.1. NCBI lineage: Eukaryota > Metazoa > Chordata > Mammalia > Rodentia > Pedetidae > Pedetes > Pedetes capensis. The sequence continues at coordinate 33,170 of VMDO01015365.1, read as the reverse complement.
TGAAAAGCACTTGGAATGTGGCTCTTATAAAATTTAGTGTACTTCACCAACATTTATAAATAAAGAGAAAAAAAGAATTTACCTTCCTTTCCTTAAGCAGACTAAATGTAGACATAATCACTTAATACTAAAACACACATATAACAGTGTGAGTTATTTTACTTGTGGTTTATTTGGGTGTGGGGGAACCTCAGAACTCATCAGCTATTTCAAAAACAGTATGCATTTATACAGAATAGTTTACAGTTATCTTGTATATATCTGGCACTATTGTTGGATTTTGGAATACAGAGATATAAAAAGTAGTTTTTAACTATATTAAAGGTTGTCATTTATTGATAGGATAAATAAGCACATATAATATGTTAGAAATGCTATCATAGGTGAATAAACAGGGCTGTTTGGAACCCAGAAGAGACACCTCCTACTTCTTTGAGATGAAGGCATGTTCCTTCAGGTGTGCTTCCCAGGGAAAGTGATGTCTGAGAGAGCCAGAGATTGGAACATGGAGCCTTCTCTTACTACTACTGCCATTATTTTATAGATAAAAGAAGCAAAGGCTAATAGAGGAAGAGTTACTGGACACAGAGGAGAGAATGTGTTTGATTACCTGCCATTCTACCCAGTCATTCTAACTTCAATGGAAGTTAAGAAGAGCTATCATTATATTTTGATCCTTAATCTTAATTTTCATGTGTTTTATGTTGTGAACATTTTTACTGAATTTAATTTGATTCTAAAATTTAAAGATAACATATGTTCTCCATGACAGCAGTGCCCAACCTTTTGGGCACCAGGGTCTGATTTCATGAAAGACAATTTTTCCACAGACTGGAGGTGGCACTCAGGTGGTAATGTGAGCTATGGAGAGTGGCTGCAAATACAGATGAAGTTCACTCACCCACCTGCCATTTACCTCCTGCTATGTAGCCAGATTGCTTGCTGTACAAGATAGCTTTAAACACAACTCTGTTATTTCCTTTGGTGTTCACAGAAACTTTGGTTTCTTCTAACACTGGAGAGCCAAAACAGCTGTGTTAGAATCATTAAAAGAGAACACAACAGTGTCTAGGGTAGAACTAAATTTTTTCTAGAGTTTTCACTTTATAGGGTATTTATTCCTATCTTTTAGAACCCTTCTAGGTTACAAACCACTTCATTCCCCATTCCATCTCCTTTTTTTCTGAATAAAATTATTCTAAGGAAATATTTGAAGTATATTATTAGGATTTGAGATATTATAGTTTTGTAATTGTTAAACTTTCTTATGCAACTCAAGACCTTAGCTTTTTAAGTAGTTTGAAACTAGATATTTTTGTGTGTTTGTCTCATGTTTATATTGTGTGTTGAGGTTATGGATGAGAGGTAATAGTTCTTGGAAATTAAAAAAGGAACTGATTTTAAATCCAGAAACTCTTCATTTGCTTTCTGAATCCTGCCAAAATTGACCATTTACTTTATTATTCCTAGTTCTTCATTGAAAATAGAAATAAAAATACTTACTTACTCCCAAAATGTGGTAAAATGATTAATGAATTTTTAAAAATCCTTGTATATAAATAAAAGAGGATTGTAAATGTAGCATATGCACATTTTTGACTTGCTCTTCTCACTGTTTATGTCTTTTCAGCTCAATCTGAAATTGAAGTGTCTGTCTCTGCAAGGAATATCAGAAGATTACTAAGTTTCCAGCGATATCTTAGATCCTCACGCTTTTTCCGCGGTACCACAGTTTCCAGTTCTTTAAACATTTTAGATGACGATTATAATGGACAAGCCAAGGTGTGTACAACTCTTTCAAGAAAATGTTACTTGTGTGATAAGTTTACTGAGAGCCTTTTTCCTCATACGGTACTGATTTATAGATCCTTTTTCCGTCCGTGAAAAGGCAATTGAGCTGATTTTTCTGATTATTTCTGTACTGCTTGGCAATTACTGTTATTGGGTTTATAATCAGCTATGGCAGAGCAAGGGAAACTTCTGAAATAACTAATGTCGTGAAAATGTGCTCACTGAATTTTCATTAAGTAACAAGTAGAATTTTAATGTTGGGAAGAATATTTGTGATTACCTGTTCTAATGTCTCTATTCGACTGATCTGGAAACCCAGGCCTAGAGAACATGGGTATTTGTTTGAATTTACCCAGCTGGTTAGAGGTAAACCCTGCATAGGAAGGCAGGACTCACTATTTTTAGTCGAATGCATTTCGTGTAGTCTCTTGCATCAAAGAGATTTCTTGAAGACTTAGCCGTATCTTAATTAACTAGAGTGATTATAAGCAATATTTACTTTCATCTTTATATACTTTAAAGGAAATGTCTTAATTAAGGTTGAAGGTAAGGGCTGGGGATGTAGCTCAGTGGTAGAGCGCTTGCCTGGTATGCATGAGGCCTTGGGTTTAAGCCCAAGCACCACACACACACACAAATTGAAGTTAAATGAGCTTGTTTTTGACCAAATGGGAATTTTAAATAATCTGGAATTCTTAACATATTTTAATTTTTTTGTCTTAATATTTATAGGCCAGATTTTATAAATTTGTAAAAATTAGAGTAGAGGTAACTTCTTTACAATTAAAGTGGAAAAAATTGTTTCCCTATTTGATAAAAGAAACAAGTAGAGCTAATGCTTTCTTTAAATTTTAAAAAGTTTATAAGCTCTGCTTTTTAAAGTGAGAATGTGGAACTGTGTATCATTGCTTGTTATTAGTCTTACATAATTATCAATCTCTACTAGTCATCTCTTACTGTTGCTAGTATCAGTTTATTCATAAATGTATACCACAGTAAACTTTCACATACAAAATCCAGGCTTTTTCCTGAAAAAGTCCATAAAATGTTTGGGTTTAGAATATATGGTATAAAAATATTTGGTTTGTAGGATCTTTGTGGGATTTATTTGCTAATTTATAGGCTAAAATATACATCACCCTAGAAATTAATGTTGTAAATTCTATTAAAAATTTTATAAGGACATTTAAAGTTTAAAAATAAATAACCCTTAAATTGGGAGTGTTTTTTTAAAAAAATGAATAACAAATAATTTAATTATGGTATAGTATCAGCATCAGGTGACTGAGTTCCAGAATCAGACTCCTGACTTCCAATCCCAGCTCTCTTACTTTCTAGCTGAGCAAGTTAGTTTTTACCTGTTTCCCTATCTATGAAGTGAGGCCCAAAAACAAGGTCTGCTTGGTAGTGTTGGTGTGAATAAAAAGTACTTATAATAGTACATGTGTAAGTACTCAGTAACCATTATAACTCATTTTCCCTAGAGTTTTAAGATGTGGTTTCTAGATCATGCAACATATGAGCTATACCTCTGTGATGTTAAATTATTTTTAGCATTCTTATAAGTTTGTGGGACTATAGGAACAAGCTGAGAGACTCACCTGACCTATACATTTGTTAATTGATAAACACTAATAACTTCATTTTTCAAATGGAGTTTATTTCTTTGGACACTTTTTGGAGCCAGTTGGAAAAGTCATGATTAAAAGGAGAATGACACTTGGTATTTCTTAAAGCAAGTCAGTTGCTTTCCATTTTCATTAACTTCTCTATGGATTATCTACAAAAGACAGAGAATGTTATTGAAATTAAATTACAGTAGGAATGTTTGGTTTTCATTTCAGTGTATGCTGGAAAAAGTTGGAAATTGGAATTTTGATATCTTTCTATTTGATAGACTAACAAATGGTAAGTGAAGAATTTGACTTACTCAAGCTAATGTAGCTTCTAGATCATTGCATTGATGGCAGAGTCATTGGTGGGTTATTGCTTTCATTCACTTTAGGTGTTGAGCCCTCTGCTGTCCCTTTTTTTAGTGACTTTTCTAAAGCCAACAAAAATAATCTAACAATTTTATGTTTTTATTATTACCCTTAGCAGTAATTGAAAGTTACCATCATCATGACTTGGCTGATTGGCAGTTAATGCTGCTAACTTTAATAACTTCAGTGTGAACATTATTATCTCATAGTGGTCTTGATTTTCCTTTTTGGTTTCCTCTAGATTGTGGCTATTATAGAGACATTTTCCAATACTGTATTCCTGCACTGAGTAGCTCCAGTGGAGTGGTGGATTAGCTGCCCTTTGAGAGGCATCCTTCCTTGAAGCATGATGGTTCCCAGGCTTGTCTTTGTCCATGTCCACGAGAGGCAAGCCTGTCAGGAACAGTAGCTGCCTTCTGACCATGCCATGAGGAGAGCTTATAGCTTCTTTAGGAGGGCTTACCAGAATCTATGGAGATTAAGAGTGGTTGGAAAACGATGCTCACAGGTGATTCTGATCTACCCCACCCTCCCCTGAGTTTGGGTTAGTTTTGTTTAGGGTGGAAATGTTTCCTTGGGAGCTGGAGCTGGATTCCCTTTGGGAATGTCTTTCATTTAGAATAAATTTTTTTTTAGCATCATTCCTGGTAGAACATGTAATTCAACTCACCTTTACCCCTTGAAATTACATGGAGAGGGAGTCAGTTCTGTTTGGAATGATGGAATAAATACATGATTCACTGCTATACTTTGAAATTACCTGCTTTTTCTTATTTCACTTTGGAATGAAGCTCCTTTCATAAGGAAACGAGTATGTAAAGCTGACAAACAAATGTAACTTCCTTTATCTAGAGCTCTGGTATGGGTCTTGTAGTTGCAAGACATCGTTTCCTCCAAGCTGTGTGCTAGCATGTAGAGAATACCTCCACATGCACCTCCTGCCTGCCTGTGCTCTGGCCACACGGAACACGTTGAACTGATCCTTGGCAAAATGGCAAAGACAGTGCAGTCTGCCTTAATCAGCAGAGCTGCCTCCTCCTTCTCTGCCTTTCTGTTCTTCCCACTGTGCTTCTCTTGCACCTCTCCTTTACCCTTTGGTAGTTAGGTGTCCTATTGCTCTCCCTCTGCCCCTGCCTTGGCTATCCACACGGGAGAGATAGCTGGCCTTCCTCCGGGTTTTCCTTTTTGAAAATACAGGTGGTGGAGTGTCAGGTGATCCAGATCCAGGAAATTCCCCTAACTCAACACAAATGTTACTTCAGTTATTATCACAAATGAATACAGATGAAACAAAGCCACCCTTAATACCTTTAAAGTTTAGCTTTATATAAACCCTAACAGATCGTAGCCTTTTAGGCAAGTGGAACAGCTGTCATTCATTGAAATAGTTGATTGTTTTTTTCCAAATTTTATTTTTAAAAAGGACATACCCTGCTAGTCAGAGGTTTAGGATGAAAGCCGAGTGAGTTTGACAGTGTGTAGGATGGTCGGCAGTAACAGCTGCCAGTCAACATTAGTAACTGAGCATCTTGCTTTCCCTTTCATCATCTCATTTGAACTGAGTCTGTGGCATGGGTAGCTGAATGATTTCTTTTTAGAGTTGATTCCAGATCACTAGGAATTACTAAAAATTACCCATGCCTAGCTACTTACCTTTGCATGTATACATATATATTCATATTTTCAAATAGCTATAACTACCTAGAAGTTACAGTACTTCTCTGCTTAAAGAGATGTTATTGAACAAAAGGACTGAAAAAAAATTCCTTTAGCTTACATTATGTACTTAGAATGGATTTCCTTTAAAAACTCCTTAGCCTAAAATTAATTCTAGATGATACATGTTCATGGTGTCCAAGTGTATAGTTTTCCCTTCTTGCTTATTGGTCTTGTGCTTTCTTGTATTTCTTACTCTAGTAATATCCCAGATGATATTGAGGAGAGGACAGGCAGCAAGAGTAGGCACAACTCAGTGATTCTTAACGAGACAAATGGTCCCCAGCTTGTTTGCACCAAGGAGAGTCATGATCTGGTAGATACTTTTGATGTTCATTTTTACAAGGTATAAATGAGGTGATATGAGAGAGCAGGATATGGCTTGTTGTCTCTGAAAGCTGCCTGTTTTTTTTTTTTTTTTGTTGTTGTTGTTGTTTTGTTTTGTTTTTGAGGATACTAGAGACCAGCCACCTGCAGCTGTAGCACTGTGGCATCCAATCCCATCAGATCTCAGAAGCTAAGCAGGGTGAGGCCTGGTTAGTACTTGGATGAGAGACCGCCTGGGAACACCAGGGGCTCTAAGCTTAGGAGAAGGACCTGGCAACCCACTCCCCAAAAAATCAATCCACCATTGAAAACTCTATGAATAGCAGAGAAGCACTGACAATAAGCACCTGTTGTATGTAGGGTTGCTATGAGTTGGACACTGACTCAACGGCACCTAACAACAACAGAGACCATCAAGGTAGCTCTCTTCAAGGATCACTTTCTAAAGACTATTGGCAGTCAATACACCTTGGCAGTCCAATACTTTGTTATATTTTTATGATGGTAGTCTTTCTACAAAGATAATTTCCTTTCTCAAGAAAGTATTTGTTTCCATTTCCATTTTAAAAAGTTCTTCTATGCCTACTTTTTGTTTAATACAACTAAGCATGTCTTGTTTTGAAATGTTTTGTTGATTTGTATTCGCATTCATTGGTATTAAAGTAGTTGATTTAAAAAGAAACATGCCATTTTTCCATTCAATATGAGTAATGCACATTAATAGATTAGGGTTTTTTGTTTGTTTTTTGTCTCTTGTTTTTGTAGTGCTGGAGGTAGAACTGCAGGCCATGTGCATGCTAGGCAAGCACTCTACCACTGAGCTACATCCCCAACAGATTTAGTTCTTGACAGATTCCTATAAAGTTCTTAGTGGGGGACATTATGTGTGTCTCATTGCCATTTGCCTGAATTCTAGAAGATGATATTTTCCCCTTAGAGTGTAGCTTTTCTGAAACTTATTCTAGAATTTGGTAATTTGTTAGATTTGGAAAATGACTTAGCGAGAACTCTATAATAACCTAAATATACAGAATGAATATACATTCTAAAATATCTGTGTATATACAGCCTGCAGCTGTAACCCTGTGGCATCTGATCCCGTCAGATCTCGGAAGCTAAGCAGGGTCGGGCCTGGTTAGTACGTGGATGGGAGACCGCCTGGTAACACCAGAAGCTGGAGGCTTGGGAGAAGGACCTGGCAACCCCCTCCCAAAAATCAGTCTGCCATTGAAAACCCTATGAACAGCAGAGAAGCACTGACAATAGTGTTTCCCCTGTTGTACAGAGGGCAGCTATGAGTCGGATACCGACTCGACGGCACCTAACTACAACAACAACATACCCAAAGAAATGTTGGTTGTTACAACAGTAATCTCAAGAACAGCTCACTTCTTCGCTAATAATTACAAAGTACATGGACTCTGGTAGAATGCTATCAGGACTTGAATGCTTTTTAACATTTAATTTCTTAAAAATAAAAGATTTTCATTTTTTTATTTCCATGTAGAAGTATGTCAGGTAGGATCTCTTTGGGCCTACCACACCCTTAATAACATTGCTCATACAGATATTACTCCACTTAATTTACTTATTCCTCAGCAGCAGGCTTCTTTTAATAATTGTGTAGGCAGTTTTAGATAATGAGTTCAGTTAAATAATCTTTTGCTATCCTTCTTAAGTATTATTACTATAAGTTTTCAGCATAAGACTCATTATGTCTTTTATATAGCTTATGAAGAACCATAGACTTCTTCAGAGAATATTATTATTGTTGTTAGGTGGTGTTGAGTCTAGGATCACATATATGTTGTTATCTGAAGTTTGGCAGTTATTTGAGATCATATCCCTTTAAAACAGTCCATTTATTAAAATAATATAGCATATGTGTCCTACAGAAGAAGTACACAAAAGTTTGAGAAATATAATAGAAGATATAAAAAGTAGAGGATTATACCACGGAAGAGAAAAGTGAGGATTATAAAGATGATGATTCCTGCACTTGATGTGACTCCAGTTGTCAATGATGAAGGAGAAGCTGAGGGCAAAGACAAGCCCCACTGTGTGCAGCAAAGCTTCCTAAAAGCCTGGCCATCTGGGAAATGGAGTGGGTGGGCTGGAGCAGGCCAGGAGGCCATAAGTATTTGTTGTTTGACAGATAAGGGAATCTAGACCATGTCTGAATGTTGATGTTATTATTGGGACAGTGCATAAGAGAGACAGGCAGGCAGGAAAATGGACTGATTTGCATGAGGGTAGATGTATCTGATGTGGCTGGGGTTTAGCTCAGTTAGTAGAGTGCTGCTGTGTGCACTCTGAGACCCTGGGTTTGATCCTCAGCATCACAAAAATGGGAAAAGGACCTGGCATCCCAATCCTAGAACAATCCAACATCAAAAACTCTATGAATAGCAGAGAAGCACTGACATAGTGCCGGGCATGGCATGGTGTCAGGGAGTAATTCCTTCATTTATACATGGGGTCGCTATGAGTCAGAGAAACCTGACCTGACAGCACCTAACAACAGATATATGTAATAGAACAAGGACGGCCTTTTTGAGGAGGTATGGATATACTGGCTTTTAAAGAAAGGGAAACTTGGAGGCTTATATTTTTCCTGTGTATGAGGCTGTAGAGAATGAGGGGGTAGATGGGAAGTGAGTACGTTAGAAGTTTAAGAAGAGTAGAAAAGCCTTGGAAATAGGGATCTAAAAAAAAAATAAATAAAAGAACCATTTCACCAGAAAAACACAGTAAGATTGCTGGGCATTGTTGACCATTAGTTTATATTGATGAAGCTTTGCCTGGTTTGGTGATGCCCCCCATCCCCAACAGCTCTCAGATGTTCTGCTGCACATATGGCACAGGGAAAAGGTTGAGCTCAAACTTTTGATCCTAAAGATCTTGAGGAGATCATTGATCCCTCTCATCCCTGTACAGATAAGAATAATACATCTTATACCTAACAAGATTGCTGCTAAGGCTCTTTGTCCTGGGGCATCCCGTTTCACTTAAAGCAAAGCGGTAGAGGGGATGGATGTAAGCAGACGAGATTAAGTGAAGGCATGTTTCTGGTGCTTTGGAATGTTGAATTTGCTTTTTCACTGTGGTTCAGTTTTCTATTGTTGATTATAATTATTTTGGTGCCTTTTAAAGAACCTGAAAAATTTGGAAAATGTATCTTTCAGTTTTTTGGTTGCGGGAAACCGAAACAACAAAAATCTCTTTTTTCTTAGAGTGGAGTAAAGATATTAACATTTAAAGTTCATAACTGGTAAAATAAGAAGGTGCAAATTTTGGGTAGGCCAAAAGTAGGAATTAGTACTCTCTTTCCATGTTTTACACTCAGAATCCATATTTGAAAGCACAGTGTGATCATGTTAATGTGTATTTCCTACTAATCTATTATCTCTTCTTTCTTTTTAGGAAATAGTCTAGTAAGCTTAACCTTTCATTTATTTAGTCTTCATGGATTGATTGAGTACTTCCATTTAGATATGATGAAACTTCGTCGATTTTTAGGTAAGTGATTCTAAGCCTCTTAATGGTAACAAGACTTGTCCAAGAACTTGTTTGATTTTGTGTCATTTTTACGAGTTAGTTATTGCTCTGTGTGTGTGTGTGTGTGTGTGTGTGTGTGTGTGTGTGTGTGTGTGTGTGTGTGGTACTGGGGGATTTGAACCCAGCGTCTCCTGCATGCTTTGCAAGTGTTCTATCACTGGGCTGCACCCCCAGCGCATTTTTACTTTTTATCTTGAGAGTAAGGTCTCTCTCTCTGAGTTATACAGACTGCTTCTGGCCTCAGACTTGTGATCCTCCTGCCTCTGCCTCCCAAGTTGGGATTACAGGTGTGCACCACTGCACCTGGCTAACTATTGCTTTATAGCAAACCACTCATAATTAGTGGCTTAAAACACACATTTACATTTGTGCCCCACATAGCAACATTTTGTTCACTGACAGACTATTATATGCTGGTGGCCCCCTAAAGTTATGCCTGCCAGTGATGCAGTAGCCCTCAGAGTTTGGGCAAGTACACTCTTCAATGTTCCCACAATGATGGAACACCTAACTGCGTATTTCTCAGAATGTATCTCATTGTTGACTGTACCTGGGAATTGTGAACTGGTACAATTTTACCTGTTAGATGGGAAATATGAGTGGATAGCTCATAAGTACCACAATTTTTGTCCTTGTATACATCCCCCACTTATAGTAATTTTGGGATTTTTTTTTAATGCAGTTATGATTCAAGAAGATTACCACAGTCAAAATCCTTACCACAATGCAGTCCATGCTGCGGATGTTACTCAGGCCATGCACTGTTACTTAAAGGAACCCAAGGCAAGTGGTTGGCATTTACTTAGATGAAAACCATGAGAAAAATCTTTGGATTTGCTTTTAGATTCTTTTTACTTAAGTTAGCTACTTGACTCAAAATCAGAAACTTCCTTCTTAAGAGTGAGATTTTGCTTGACTGAGTTTCCCAAAGTGGCTATATTTGTAAGTATAACAGCTAGAGAATTGGGGTGGTGGTTAGGGGAGCGGCTGGAGAAGCCCAAGCAAATCCGGGGTCACTTGACATCAAGCGCTGCATGAAGACTTTTGGCATTTATGCTGAGCCCCATGTGGATGCCATGAAGGCAAGGTTAACCTAGCTCTGTTTCAGTGATTAAATGGGGAGCTAAGGGAGGGAATCAAGAGACTTTAGAAGCTCATCCTGGGTGTGCTTTTGTACCTATCAGGAGCTATTTCAGTGCTCCATGGAAGAGAACATGGTAGCTTTGGCAAGGGAGAGAAGTGGACAGTTTGTAACATGTGTTGGGAATTAAAATGAACAGAGAGAGTGTGGTGTTTGCATTTTAAGGAAAAGTCAATGAAGGCTGTGGTGGGCAGTTGAGTAGGAGGAAGTCTTCCTGAGAGGAAGGATTTAGAAAAAGGGGTGAGTTTTGTGTTAGGGCTGGTAGAAATGGTAAGTTTTACTTTGTGTATGTGGAGTCAAATGCATTTATGTGACGCCCAAATGAAGGTGTCTAGAGAATTGGATAGGCATCTGAAGTATAGAAGAGAAACCACAGTTGTGATAGATTTGGAATCGTCAGCTATAGATGTGACCTGAAAGCCATGTCTACCCATGGTCGTCTCCTATCCCTGAAGGTTCTACGACCACCTCTGCCTGTCCAATGCTGCTTTCTCACTGTCGTCTCCTGGGTCTCCATCTGACCAGGTGTTAGCGGGAAAGCAGGCTGAATAAACTGGTTTGTGCCAGTTGATGCTGTCTCGAGAACCAAGCAAGGCATCTGATCTTTACAGCTATAATGGGATACGTGAAAACGCAAAATCATCTTTATTAAAAGTGGCATAAGTTACATACAGTAATTAAACGTGTACATGTTATGTGGACAGTTTTGACAAATCTACTTCCAAGTGCCCCAATTTCTCAGGCCCCAAGCCTGAAACCTGTTTGAGAATCTCATGGGAGAACTTGATAAGGAGCCACCCATATGGCCCGGACAGAGGGACAGTGGAGATAAGTTCTCTGGGGCACTGAGGAGGGTTGGACTAGACAGTAAGGGCTTCTCCTACAGTGTCTCCCACTGGCCACACCCAACCCAAGCCAGGGGCCTAGAAAGTCAGTGTGATGGTGGGTGAGCCTTTGGATAAAAATACATACGAGCATGATTTTAAATACTTTTTGTCATGTAGTTCTATAGCTCTATTTATATTTATTTTAAGGGCTGGGAACATAGCTCAATGGGAGAGTGCTTGCCTAGCACACATGAGGTCCTAAGGTTTAATTCTCAGCACTGCAAAAACAGAAAAAGTGGAATATTTATTATAAACACTTATCATCATTAACAGATGCAGTGGGCCAGGTGCAGTGGTGCATACCTGTAATCCCAGCAACTTGGGAGGCGGAGGCAGGAAGTCCCAAGTTCCAGACCAGAGGCAGTCTGCCTAATTTAGTGAGACCCTGTCTCAAAAACTAAAACAAACAAACAAACAAACAAACAAAAAAAACGGGCTGAGGGTGCAGCTCAGTGGTACAGCACTTGCAAAGCATGCAAGTACAAGGCTCTGGGTTCAAACCCCAGTACCACACACAAAAAAATTAAATAAATAAATAAATAAATAAATAACCAACAGTGGACTCTGTTTTGCCAAAGCTTCAGTTAAGGATATAGGTAAAAATCACTGATCCCTGAATACATCCACCTTGTCCCTCACCGTAGGTCACATTTAAGAATAGAGTCACTCAGAGTTTTAAAAGTGAATTTTAAAATATTGGAAACCTTAAGATTGTATCTCTTCCACTTCCTGGGCCTTCACTCAGCATCACATTTTCATTCATTAATTTATTCATTAATTCTGTAGGTATTCACGGAGCATCTGCGACATGCCAGGTACTGTCTTGGTGCTGGGAATACAGTGGGGAGCAAGGCAGGAAGGTTCTTTGCCTTCCTGAGATAATTGCTAAACAAATGGATGAGCAGTGTTTTGCAATACTCTGCAGTAATTACTGGTCAGAGAAACCAAAATAGAGTAGTAGGCCCGAGAGTGGGAGGAGGAGGGTGGATAGCAGGAGTTTACACCTTTAGATAGAATGGTCAGCAACCACTTCCCCTGGGGAGTCAGCCACAGAACAGTCCAGGTGCAGAGGGAATAATAGTAAACACATACACTACCTGTTACTTACAACAACTAAATGTGTATAGATAGGGCTGCTGCTTAGCTCAGCTGGTAGAGTGCTTCTCTGCACTGAGGCCCTGGGTTCAATCCCCAGCACCACAAAAAAATGGGAGAACGACCTGGCAGCCTACTCCGTGTAAATAGCAAAGAAGCACTGACATAGTGCCGGGCATGGCACAGTGTCAGGAGTGTTTCATTTTGTTGTACATAAGGTCGCTATGAGTCAGACCCAACTTGACAGCACCTAACAACAACATGTGTACGTATGAATACATTAAGTATATATACATATATTCAGTGAGAAGTTTATTTTTAGGTTTTATATCATATGATTTATATGCAAGAGCTAATTCTTGTACTCTTAAGTAAAAAAATAAATATTCTAAGCCAGAGAAATTACTAGAAATTTAGGAAACAAAGTCTTCTCTCTGTACATGAATCATCTCTGTTTTAAATATTTATGTTTCATGTCCTCGAGGCTGAACTTAAATGGACTAGGGAGCATTTTGTTTCAGTTGAGCCTAATATCTCTCTCATTATCAGTACTGGTAACATTCATAGTTGTCAGCTGAAGAAATTGCTGTTTTCCCCTCTGTTTCCTCTCTTATTGTTCAGTCTCCTGCCTATATATGAGTTTAAGTTTTTGATTGTGTAGTCATCAGTTGATATCCTTGCAGGATTAGTTTCAGGATCCCTGAAGGCCACTGATGCCCAGGCACTTGATATAAAATGGCATAGTATTTACATATAACCTGTACACATTCTCCTGTATACTTTAAATCATCTCTAAATTACTTATAAGACCTAATACAGTGTGAATGCTGTGTCCTTGACGGTACACTGTATTACTTAGGGAAAAACAACAACAACAACAACAAGTCTGTACATGTTCAGTACAAAGGCAGTTTTGTTTTCAAATATTTTCCGTCTGAGCTTGTTGAACCTGCAGGTCCAGGGCTTATGGATGTGGAGGGCCCGTGGTACTAAGTTATTATCTGTTCTTAAAGTAGACCTGGATAAAATGTATACGTATTACACAAACCTACCCAAATACTGAGGCTTTAAATCTTGCTGTGTCCTAGCAGTTGATATAAGTGCCTGCCTTCCCCGCCTCCCCCGGCCCCCTGGCAGCAAAACTGATAGGGAGGTGCTTTGCTTGTAGGTATACATTTATTCGTGCACTGAGGACGTGCCATGTAACATGCTAGTTGCTGATGACAAACATGTGAGTGAGGTGGGAATTGTGACCACTAGGCATGGTGGCACTTGGGAGGCTGAGGCAAGAGGATCACAAGAGGTAGGCTAACCTGACCTATGTAGCGAGACCCTGCTCCTTCCCCCGCAAAAAAGAATTTTGACCTGTAGAATTTTAATTGTGGAACATGGAACCTAATGTGAAAATCACAAGAATGCCAGCCACCAGGGCAGGAATTTTTGTCTGTCTGCTACCTAGAACAGTGCCAGCACAGCCGGTATGTGCTCAGTAAACACGGGTTACATTAGTGATGGAAGTTTCCACATGGTCTTGAGAGTGGAGCGAGTTTACCTTAACTGTCCTCTCTGCTTTTAGACCTCTAGGTTGTTCCTGATTTTATGGTGGCAGCTATTTCTGCAGAAGCCCTCCCTGTGGTTTTTCTTTCTATATGAGGTTCTTTTCTTTCAGAAATTTCTTAGGGCTGACATAAAAATCAAGTCTGGACATTATCTCACTAAAGAACTCTTCTCAGTGATAGTACCACTTTGTTTTTTCCTCAGTAAGACATCAGTATCTGTTGACTGCTTCCTACTATTAGATATACATTTTTGATTTGCGAATTTAGCAAAAACAAAAGCACCTCTCTTTCATTTACTTTTTTGCATCAGTTTTGAGGTAGGAATATGTTTTCTTGTATTTCTTTTTTACGATAATGTTGTTTAGGCCTTTTCAAGTCTCATAAAATATTTTCCCTGGTCTGTTGTTTGCATTTTAATTTCAATTATGGATTATTTCCCCATGTTTCCTGACATCATGGCTGCTAAAATTACTTTGAAATTGATTGAAGTCTTACATTAAATGAATTAGACGCTTATAATAACCATTCCGGTGGGAAATCAGCATCAATGAAACAATCAATGAAAACAGTGAAGTTTCATGGAACAAGGGAACCTCAGCACTTAATACTTTTCCTATTTTATTGAAAATGGACCCTAATAGCTTTGCAGGTACAAGTGAAATCTCATTTTCACGTACATTAAATGATTTATAGTTTCTTCACAGAACACTTAATATCAACCCTTACCAGATATAACAACAGGATGGCAATAATATTTCTCTAAATATCTACTTTAAAACTTTGTGTAAGCTGGGCATGGTGGTGCTTGGTGCATGCCTGTAATCCCAGCATGTGGGAAGCAGAGGCAGGAGGATCAGCACAGGTTTGAGGCTAGCGTGGTATTTATAGTGAGTTCCTGGCCAGCCAGAGCTACAGAGCAAGACTCTGTCTCAAAAGCCTTTATGCTAATATCATTAAATTCTTTGTCTTTTTTATAATATTCATAAAGTTTCCTTTCTAATGAAAGTTGTTGTTTTTTTTTTTTTTTACTTTTTTTTTTCCTTCTTTGAGGCAGGGTTTCACTGTGTAGCCCAAGCTAGCCTTGAACTTGATCTTCCTGCCTCAGCCTTCCCAGTGCTGAGATTGCAGGTGTGCACCATCACCCCTGGCTATTCTAATGAACGGTTTAATTTTATATTATTTTGTTTTGCTTAATAAGTAGAAAAGCTACATTTTTCCAGTCACTTTTTTTCTACTTTGCATATATAATTTTTTTCAAACTTTCGTTTTTACAGAACTTTTAAAAATTCGGTTGTTTTTATTGGCTCTTTACCTGAGATTGTGTGAAGTCATATGTAGTCATACATCACTCTTTAAATAAATCTAATTCTGGATTATTGTATTTTCCCAGGATGGCACATGTCTATTCTTTTACCTCTTATACTCTTTTAGTTATTATAAGAATATAACATTTTTAAATATTACAAATAAATTACTTGTTCATGCCCATTCATTTAGATGTCAGAAAGGGAGGTGGCTTTATCTGCACCATACCTTCTGTTCATCTTGATGAGTAAGAAGTACCTTAAAAATCTGTTTTTAAAATGTTTTTTTCATATCCTAAAAAGAAAATCATTTTCTTCACCATTATCTTCCTATTTATTGAACTTTTCCATGTACCAACTGCATGTAATACAAAAATGAAAAATATACATTCTTTACCTTCAAACAGCTTCTAGTTTCCTAGGAGATTCAGGCCCTCAAGACAGTGATTTTTCTGACTAAGATGAACTTAACAAAGGGGGAAGAAAAGGATTCATTCTGGTGTAGAAGGGAAACAATCAAATTTGAATCTAACTTATTTTTTATCTCATATTTTTAAAATGTTTGAGGCAGAGGCCATATACTATGCAACATATGTTGCTTTTGTATCAACCTATAAGTAAATATACCTATATTCGTGGTATATGCTCAGCATTTTTCACTGTTAAGTTATAGGATCATAAAAGCTCAGGGAATATTATCCAATGTAAACCTAAATAAAAGTATATACAGATGAGTGCTGTTGTGGTAGGATGTGTGAGGTGCTATAGAAACAGAAATCAGTCATTTGCTGGGAATGGGATTGGAAGGAAAGAACAAGGAGGGTGGGTCAGTGGAATTGAGGCTTATAAGGATGAATAGAAGTTTGCCAGAAAGAGAGATGATTCATGAGAGCAGGTGACAGACACAAAGTTACCATTTTTTATTAGTGAAAATTCTAGTCAACTAATAATAAACTTTTATTATGATTATTTTATTGTACAATATAAGTTTGGTAATGATTATTGGGAGTAAAATTATAACTGCTAGTTTACAAGATTCCTTTTGTGACATGACTTTATTGTAAACATTGTCCATCCATTGGGAGAGGATTTTATTACACCTTTGACATAGACTTCTGCTCACATGATTCCTCAGTAGCCTCCTTAAACTTCAGGATTACAGGAATAACCTTACATTTGAGATTACATTATTGAAATCCAGTGATCAATTTATTGATAAGTAAATACATTCAAAATTACAGGGCTTCTCTTTGGTAATGGCTATAATAATAAAAATACACAAACCTGTGTTTGTCATTTTAAAGCTATTGTTTCTCAAAAAGAGTGGTTTAGTCTTCAGCTTCCATTTTACTTAAATGTGTTAAAAATGAAGCAGTATTAGGATGAGTTCTGTAAACTCCCTTGGGGCAAGGACACTGTTATATATATGCCTGCCCTGGTATTCTGATGAGCCAGTACCTGGTATGTTCTTGGTAGCATTCAAAAACAGTCCACCTAATGCAAAAGAAGGAAGGAGAGATCTAGCAAAAGGAGGAAATCCTGGGAGGGGAGAGCGGGGAGAGAAGGAACAAGGAGGAATGAGGAATGGGGGAGGGAGTGACCTCAGGGTGAACAGCCCAACTTTAATAGTGCTGGAAATAATTATAACAACACCAATAATACCAAAGAATGGTAATAAATAATATAGATGGACTAGAAAATTCATGTACCAGTACTGACAATGTGAAAAGAAAGTTCACTCCAGAAAAAGTTTCAATCTTAAACGTAATTGGGACCCAAGGATATATAGAAAAATATTACCATAATAAGACAAGCAAATAGAAGAGAAGACTTTGGTGGGGGGGTATGATGGGGAGAGGAAGTGCACAAGAGGGTAAGGGGGAACTTATATGTGTAATGTACAACAAAATGCATATATGGAAATGTCACAATGAAAAGCATGTCAGACTGAATCACATTAAGGTGTACATTAAAAATTTCCAATAAAAAAACCTAGAAAAGACACATAGATAAAATTTGGAATGAAAGTGGAAAAAAAAAACCAAAAAACAGTTCACCTAAAAAAAAATGTCTTGACGGGAGAGAAGACTCTGACACTACCAAGGGCTGCTCATTCAAAACTCTTCTGCTGATGTAGAGTTTATTGCAAACATGTTTGTGATTAATTATTATTTTGCCACATTTTAGCTTGCCAATTCTGTAACTCCTTGGGATGTCTTGCTGAGCTTAATTGCAGCTGCCACTCATGATCTGGATCATCCAGGTGTTAGTCAACCTTTCCTTATTAAAACTAACCATTATTTGGCAACTTTATACAAGGTTAGTGCAATTTCATTATCAAAATTTAATATTTTTGCATTCTAGACTTTTATATTTTGAAGAAATGAAACATCATAAAAATAAATTCTCAGAGAACGTTAGGATATTAACCAGGTTGATATTACTGACAAATAATTCTTTCAGAAACAAACTTGCTGTTAAATAACTAAGAAACATACTTTTTGTAGAATACCTCAGTACTGGAAAATCACCACTGGAGATCTGCAGTGGGCTTATTGAGAGAATCTGGTTTATTCTCACATTTGCCATTGGAAAGCAGGTAGGTTGGATTAAGACAAATTTAATTTATCAACTATAAAAATTGAGCTGGTGAAGTAATTTATAAAATTAAAAAAATTATGTCCACAGTTTTCAGTTTTTGTTTTGAAATTTTATATCAAAATTTTAATTTTTTTAAGTTGGACTTTATTTTTTATTTTTTAAATCTTTATTCATGGTTCTCATTTGGAATAGGAGTATGTAGTGTGGAGTCTAGTTCAGTCAGTTTTATTAGATATTTAGTTTTATGAAAGACCTTCCATGAATTTGAATACTATAAAATTCACTCCATATACATAGTGGCTCAGTCATTGTGTACTATCTATTTATATAAGCAGATATTACATGTTTTCACTTTATACTCAGCAGAAAAAAGCCTTAGGTCTAGGTATAAAGATAAATTGCATAGAAAGCAAACATTTTGTGTAATAAGTAAATTCATTAAAATCCACCTCGGGAAATCTTCAAAATCTATAAGAAAGTAAAGAGAATGCCTTACATCCTAAAAAGCATACTTGTAGAGTCACTTTTGGAGCTATAGGGTAAAATAATGAATGAAAAAAACAACAGAAAAGAGTATTTTAGAATTATTAATTTAAGTGGGCCACTTTGGGGGCCTAATAAAAAGCATTAATGGCCCAACATGGTCGTGGCAAAGAAAATCCCACATCCCATAATGTTGTACACATGCAACGTTACTGATGCTGCACTGAGAGAAGAAGCATTTCAGAAAACCATGTCCAGGGATGTATACCATCCATGTCAAGAAAATGGTGGGGGAGAAAATATGTACTCCACTATTAAAATTTACTCATTATTGATTTTTTTCCTCTCATAATTTAAAACAACTTTATTGAAAAACTGTGTTTCGTATAACAACTATAAGGAAAAAGTTGGACTTTATATTTTATTTTTTTAAATCTTTATTCATATTTTGTATAACAACTATAAGGAAAAAGTTAGACTTTATTTTTTATTTTTTTAAATCTTTATTCATGGTTCCCATTGGGAGTCTGACAATACTTTTGGTAAGTAAAATCATTTCTTGCTGTAGTACAAATATGATATAAAAATGGCTTAAATCAAATAGTATTTGTCTATCTAAGGGTTTTTTATATTAAGATAGATTTAAATGTTTGATTCATTATTCTCGTTTTTATCCTGTTTTGCTTTTGATGAATACCCCTGTTGCATTCTTAGATTTAATGAAAATTAAAACTGAAAATAAGGAATACTACCTAATAGCATTCTTTTATGTTTTCTTCATTAAGGGTTTATTTTGTTTAATATTTAATATTGTGAATGTTTTAATCTATTGGCAAGTCTTTACTGATCGTAATACAAAGATATTCTTGGTTGGCCTATTAAAATAAAAGGCAGGGATATTTTTAAGTGTATTTCTCTTGTTATTTCACAAGGCAGTTTTTCAAATGATACTACATATTGTCTGTTTGTTAATTATTAACATGTAAAGTTTTTTCTTCCAGAAAATTTGGATACTCTTATACAGATAATTGATTGATTCTTGAGTTAGACCCTAAAAATGAGTTGAATCTAGACCTTATTAAATTGCTCAGCAGAATTTTATCAAAATTTCATCAGGCATCTTAATCAAAATGTCTAAAATGGATAGTTATTGAATAGGCTAGTATTCTCTTCATTTTAATCTTCCTTCTTCATTTCAGGCAACAAAAGAGAAACCAAAGGTGTTTATCCTTAGCATAAGAATTTTCTAGCAGAGAATCCTAGCAAAGAATTTTTACAAACATACCAATGTTATATTGATTTTTTTAAGCAAATAATTCCACTTTGGCTGGCAAAACAAAAGCAATGTTTTGGAATTTTTGCATACTGGTATTTTCTTACAAACTCTTGGTTTTAGTTTTGATTATTTTAATAGTTTTCAATTCATTCTTCAAAATGCATTTTTTGGGGTAAATTTTAGGTTGAATGGTAGAATATCTTAAGGCTTTATAAAGCTTGCAAGTAGTAACTTTAAGGAAAAAAAATCAGGAATTATTTCATTTAAAGTCTTAAACTTCTTTGTATTTCTCTAATTCTAGGCAACAGATGGAGACTCAGATAGGTGCTTTGATACTAGCCACAGACATCAGTCGCCAGAATGAGTACCTGTCATTGTTTAGATCCCATTTGGATAGAGGTGACCTAAGCCTAGAAGATGGCAGACATAGGCATTTGGTTTTACAGGTAAAATGGAGCTTGGAAAGATTCTATTTTTTGGGTGAGTCCTATGACTAGTAAAGTAAATATGAAATATTGTAGCATAGTTTTCCATGGTGGGTGAATCTGGAGGGAAAGCTGAGGCGTTTCCTTTCATTGGTGCACTCACTCTCTAGGAGGAAAAACACTGGTGAGTCTGCCGCCTAGGAAGACACCATTGCTTTGGTATTTTTCATATTCAGGGTTTCCAATGAAAAGAAAACTGCAAGATTAGGATACCAATCAAAAAGTGGCATTTTATTCTAGCGAATTCTAGCATCTGAAAAATGGGAAAGAGAAGTGGATTATTTCTTTCTAGTTTTATTTTTTTTTTTTTTATAGTTAGTCTAGTCATTATGGTTGGCTCTTTGGGATAATCAAGTGTGGATAATTATGGGTTAGTAGTTTTACAACATCTTCATTAGCATTTCTGCAAAATAATTGGTAGACTCAATAGCCTCATTAATATAAAAGACAAGAGATTTTCTTTTTCTCTTTCTTTTTTAATGGTTCTAGGGGTATTTTAACCCAGGGCCTTATGCATACTTTGCAGGCACGCTACCACTGAGCTGCACCCCCAACCCCTTTCTAAAAAAATTTTTATCTTGAGACAAGGTATAGCTAAATTATGCAGGCTGCCTCTGGCCTCGAACTTGCAATCCTCCTGCGTCTGCCTCCCAAGTCACTGGGATTACAGGTGTGCACTATCAGTCCTGGCTAAAGACAATTTTCCATTGCAATATTTTCTTTTTTTTTTTTTTTTCTTTTTCTTTTTCTTTTTTCTTGGTTCTGGGGATTGAACCCAGGATCTCAGGCATCTAGGCACACATTCTACCACCAAGCTATACCCACAGATTTTTTCATATGTTCTTTTTCCCATTATTAGAGTATATTTAAACTTAGAACAATTGAGATTTTACTTTATTCTTAGCACATTTTAAAATTTTGTTTTCTAGATGGCTTTGAAATGTGCTGATATTTGCAACCCATGTCGGACCTGGGAATTAAGCAAACAGTGGAGTGAAAAAGTAACAGAGGAATTTTTCCACCAAGGCAAGTTACAGTATTGAGTGATAATTAATCTATTTAGCACCATATGAATAAAACAAGAACTCAGTCATTTATAAGAGCCTTAGAGTAGATGCTTGATATTTTTAGCAACAGTTCATAGTACATGTTACACATAGTCAATAATGTGCATCTGTTTTGAAAATTAGTAGTCTTCTTTTAGAATGATCAGAAATATAAATATCATATATTAATAAGCATACAGTAGGCTGGAAATTTTACTGTACAGAATTTCCCTGAACTTGCTGCATCCCTTGTTCTGTATGGAAGCATGGCCACAGGGATATGTAAGATATTTTTTTGTGATTAAAATCCAGGATCCAGGAATCTTCATTTCATGCACCTTCCTTTTAAAAATCTAAGTTTTAACCTAAAATACAGAATTCATCTTGGGGGTAACACCTCATAAAAGTTTTCTACTTCCTCACTTAAATAAAAATATCAACTTGGCAAACTTGAAAGTTTAAAAATTTTAGTTGAGAAGCCATTTTCTTATGAGGACTATATATGTTCTCCTAAGGAATTTAGAGGTATGATGATGTTAATTATATATTTGTCGCATAGATATGTTCCATTTTAACAATTCTATCTCTTTTTCTAACTTATAGGAGATATAGAAAAAAAGTATCATTTGGGTGTGAGTCCACTTTGTGACCGTCAGACTGAATCTATTGCCAACATCCAGATTGGTAACTATACATATTTAGATACAGCTGGTTAGAAAAATGCCAGTCATTTTAAGTGATAAGAAGAGAAATATATTAGAAATATAAAGTATTTTAAAAATTATGTTCATTTCTAGTTTCTAAAATAACCTAAGAACTTCCACTCTTTTTATGACTCCTTTGTCTGTGCCTGGCCAGTCCTTCCTGCCTGCCCATCAGTTTTCTTTTTCTTGAAACCTGACTCCAGTGTGCCTCCTTCAGAAGCCCCTTCTCTTCCCTTCATGCAGAATAAGTCCCTCCTTGTCTGGCCTCCAAAGTGCCTGTGAGGTCACTTATGACCTCTGCTCATCTTTGGTCATGTGTTCCTGAAGCCCAGCACCACACCAGGAAGCAGGAAGGACTTGGGGACTCTTTGTTGAGGGAACTAATAACTGTCATAGAAAGCACAGTGACATGTTCTCTGATGGATGCATTGCAGCTTGTAGAATAGTGTAGGAACAATTGACTGGATTCAGTGTATTGGGATTTGGCTGTAAAGCAGTAAATAATGGGGAGAAGTAGCTCGAGAAGGTACTGCAGAAGGATGTGGTGTTGAGTAGGGCATTTGAGCATGAGGTTGAACACAGTGAAATGTGTACACAAACTTCAGAGAGGCAAGCCTTCTCGAAACAGGCGATAATACAATGCCGTGGCATAATTCTCTGAAAGGAGGACCACACTACAGCATCAACTGTAATTCTCACATTGTGGTTGCAAAGGATCCTCATGTGGTTGAAAGGGGCTAGTGGCCAGCTTGGCTGCAGA
This sequence comes from Pedetes capensis, assembly GCA_007922755.1. Classification (NCBI taxonomy): domain Eukaryota; kingdom Metazoa; phylum Chordata; class Mammalia; order Rodentia; family Pedetidae; genus Pedetes; species Pedetes capensis. The sequence goes on along the minus strand of VMDO01015365.1, from coordinate 10,455 downwards.
GGGGTAGGTAGTGAAGAGGCAGAAGTGGGCGTAGTGCCCTGGCGCAGTGCTCACTGGGCTGGGCCTCCAGGCGAGTGCAGACCGGCCCCAAGAGCTGAGGTTAGCAGGGGGATGTTTTCCTCATGTGAGGAAAATGAGGCAGTTAAGAGATGGATCTGCTCTGTCTTGATTCTCAAGCAGAATGTTCTTCAAATGTAGGAGAATAGATGAAATATGGACAAAAAGGAACCAGAAATCACTGGGTAGTAGACTCACCCTTGCTTCTTTCAATAAATGTCATTTTGCCTGAGTAAACTAGTCCCTAGTTTAATAAGAGACTTGCATGTAAGGTTTTAAAAAGTTGTAGTTTTTCTAAGGGAACAGAAGGTCAATACTTATTAAATTGTCCACCTCAAAAGTCAAGACCTCATCCAGTCTGCAAAGTTGTCAGAGGGAAAGAGATAAGTGACGATGACAGTTGACATCTACTGATGCCTCACAACAGTAGCAGGCAAGTCCTGCTTCCTGTCCCCTTGTCCAAATCCCTTGAGCTGGTGCTATAGTCGATGGTGTTGGTATTAGGCTTCAGGGGGTCTCTTCTGGCATCAGGTCCCAGACTCTTTGAGACTACACTAAGCACTGATTTCTTTAAACCAGCGTAAGGTCAGAAAGTACCAGTCATGATTAATTCATGTAATTTCCTTCTTTGACAGGAACACTAGTTTTGTTGAACAAGTACTGAGTAAAAGTAAGCCATTCGGCAGGGCACCCTGTGAAATCTGTGCAGGCAGAGGTGTGTGGGGCTAGCACCTCAGTGGGGTCACGAATGTTTGAGAAGCTAGGCTTGAGTCCCAAGTCACACAGCACTGCTGCTTTCAAGTGGCTCCGCACTGCTGTGTCCAGGGTCCTGGCCTAGGCTTTATATTTATTACTTTTGTTTTTATCAGTACTAGAGGTTGAGCCTACGGCCTCATGTGTGCTAGGCAAGTGCTCTACCACTGAGATGCACCCCAAATCATTTGTTGTTGTTTTTGTTGTCATTTTGAGACAGTGTCTCTCCACATTGCACAGATTGCCTCTGGCCTTAAATTTGTGATTCTCCTGCCTCAATTTCCTGGGTTTCTGGGATTACGGGTGTGAGCCATGACACTTGGCTTTTTTTGTGGGGGGCGGGGCACGAGGGGGAGATAGGGTCTTGCTATGCAGCCTCGGTTGGCCTTAAATTCCCTTAAGTAGCCCAGGCTGGCTACTTGAACTCACAGTCCTCCTGCCTCGGCTTCCTGACTGTAATAATTAGAGTTGTGCAACACCACATCCAGCTCCTGCGCATTTTTATTAAGTACTTAAGACCTAAACAAAATTGTAGGATAACATAAAGCCAGAAATGATGGCTCATTTCCTGAGTGATATCTAATTTGTTTGATGTTAGAAGCAGGACCCCCAGAGAGTTCAACCAGTAGGAACAACTGATGTTGTTGTTAGGTGCCATAGAGTCAGGTCTGACTCATAGCAAGCCTATGCACAACAGAGCAAAACACTCCCCAACAGTATGCTGTGCCTAGTACTAGGTCGGTGTTTCTCTGCAGTTCAGGGTGTTTTCAAAGGCTGATTGTTTCAGGAGTGGACTTCTGGGTTCTTCTCCCAAGCCTGCAGCACCCAGTATTCCCAGGCCGTCTCCCATGTAAGGACTAACCAGACCCGACCTGCTTAGCTTCCAAGATCTGATGAGATCAGAAGCTAGGGTGGTATGGCTGTAGACAGTTGGAACAATGGGAAGAATCAAATAAGATGAATCATGTAGAACCTATAATAAGATTCTGCACTTGGGTATAAAACTACAGATGCTCAGGACTTAACTCCACCATGTTGAAAAGACAGAGCTCTGGGAGGCTGGTACAACGTGACAATGGTATTAGGATGACTGCCAAAAGCCAGTGTTCCTTGACTACAGCAATAACAGTTTTCTTTTTTATCTCTTTCTCCCCAATAGAACATAAGCTCCTTGAGGGCAGATATTTTGTGTTTTATTCACTGTTGTATTCCTAGCCACCCTAGACCAAGGCCTGCCATATAGTAGATTCTCTGTATGTATGGAGAGAATGAATCAAAGAAAGCAAGCCTTCTTGTAGATATCATTACTATTCCGATGTCATTAATTATGTACACTTAAAGAATTCAACCGTCAGACAATGTATGACTTTCCTAATTAAAAAGTTTGGGCTCCTTTTTTTAATTAGTGAGATTTTTACTGTTTACTGGCTAACTGGATCCTACATTATCGGTGGTCCATATTATCTTTGGCTGCAAGAATAGTCTTGAATGTAAAGACTTAAAAATTGACAAAAAAAAAAAAAAGTGATGATGCACTTTTGACTGTGCATGTTCCCCTTTTAGGAAGATAACTTCTTGCCCGGTATATATTACGATCTGATTGATAAGCTGTTTTGTAGGTGGCCTCCTCAGACCCTGTGTGAGACACTACCCATTATTATGTCCGATGTGCACAGCAGAGTGCTGTATAACGGGAAGGTGCAGACAATCCTGGAAGGACTTCTTTTCCTTTTCCGTGATTAGAGACGAATTACATGAGTTGGTTATAGTAGGACTCTGCTCCACTTTTGGTGTTCACTTTAATAGTTTTTCTAAAACTAATCTCTCCTGTTATCTTTAGGCTGATTAGTTCTCAGGAGTTTTGTCATTCTAAATTCTGAATCAAATAAAATGTCCAGTCCTAAGGTGCAAGACTTCCATTCCTGAGGGAATAAAGCAGTGAACCACACCAGCTCCTTCAGTGTGGCCTGATCATCCACATCCTGGAGGAGACCTGTCTTGGCCTCCAATTCTCTCTTCAGAACTACCCCTTGACTATGTGTGTTCTGTCTTAGTGTCTGCAGAGTTGATGTGGCCATTGCATGCTGGCTAAGTAGAAGGCTATGGTTATTCAACTGAGAAAAATCATTGGAAAAGATTTGATAATATTTCCCAGTTCCCCTTAAAAGTTCCACTGAATTACTTAGAAAATCATCTTCAGAGAAGATACATAAATTACACATACTCCAATCTTTTTTGTTTGGTTTTTTGAGACAGGGTCTCACTGTGCATCCCAGGCAGGATTGCAACTTGCTATGTAAACAGACTGCCTTCAAATTGTGTTGATCATCCTGCCTCAACCACCCAAGTACTGGGATCACGAGCGTGTGCCACCACATCCAGTCTTTTGAAAAATAAGATGTAGATAATACTGGAATAGGAGTAGGAAGGCTAACACTGTATAGATGTTTTAAGACAAGTTTCAGAGCATATATTAATAGCTTTTTCTCTTCTTTTCTCAAGGTTTCATGACCTACCTAGTGGAGCCTTTATTTACAGAATGGGCCAGGTTCTCAGACACAAGGCTGTCTCAGACAATGCTCGGACATGTGGGGCTGAACAAAGCTAGCTGGAAAGGACTCCAGAGAGAACAGTCAAGCAGTGAGGGTGCTGACACTGCATTTGAGTTGAACTCACAGTTATTACCTCAGGAAAACCGGTTATCATAACCCCGAACCAGTGGGACACACTGCCTCCTGGAGGATTTTAGAAATGTGAAATGGGGTGTTGAGGTGAGAGAACTTACTGTGACTGCCAAGGTTTCCAAGTGAATGATGCCAGCATTATTTATTTCCAAGATTTTCTCTGTTGGATCATTTGAACCCACTTTTTAATTATAAGACCTGAACATACAGCAATATGCATTTGGCTTTTGTGTGAAACCTTGAACACGCAAGGCCCAACAGGAGAACATGAAAGGAGTTACAAAAGTTTCCCGAGGTGTGCCACGTGTTTTTCAAAGCATTTGTTCTTCAATCCATGAAACTTGAACCGAATCTTTTAGCAGCAGTCTCTTGGAATTCAACCAGTCTGATGCAACAGTGTGCATCTGTACCTTCCATGAAGTTGTCTCTGAGAAAATGGAAATGTGAAGTGCCCAGCCTCTGCTGCCTCTGGCAAGACTCAATGTTTACAAATCAACTCTGAAAATATTGGTTCTAAATTGCCTTGGAGCATGATTGTGAAGGAACCACTAGAAAAAAAAATTTACAGATCAAACTTAAAACTGCAGCTCTTCCTGCCTGGTTTGCCTTTTTTCCTCTTTGGATGCCACCCGAGCCTCCCGTTTGCTGTATTTTATTTTGTGCACTGGAAACTGAGCATTTACCACAGAGTACCGCCAAGCTTTTACTCCAGTGCTGTTTGGCAATGCAAAAAAAAAAAAAAAAAAAATTTTTTTTAACTGTTAGTTTTTCATTTGGGGTGGGAGGGGAGGAACGCCAATGTCCTAACTGTATTATGATTCTGCAGTGAAGACATTGCATGTTGTTTTCACTACTGTACACTTGACCTGCACATGCAAGAAAAAGGTGGAATGTTTAAAACACCATAATCAGCTCAGGGTATTTGCCAATCTGAAATAAAGTGGGATGGGGAAGTGTGTCCTTCAGATCAAGGGTACTAAAGTCCCTTTCGCTGCAGTGCGTGAGAGGTATGTTGTGTGTGGATGTGTGGATGCGTACCTGCGTGCATGTTTGTGCATGTATGACTGTGCATGTTGTTTATTCATGTTGGAAAGGATTGGAAATGTAAGCTTTTATTTATTATTTTAGAATGTGACCTAATGAGCAGCCACACTTGGGGGAGGGGAAGGTAGGTAAGCTGTAACAGATTGCTCCAGTTGCCTTAAACTATGCACAAAGCTAAGTGACCAAACTTCTCGTTTTGATTTGAAAAAGTGCATTGTTTTCTTGTCCCTCCCTTTGATGAAACGTTACCCTTTGATGGGCCTTTTGATGTGAACAGATGTTTTCTAGGACAAAATTTAAGGACTAATTTTAAAATTAAAACATTCCACTTTTGTAATTTGTTTTCAATTGTTTTATGTATAGTAAGCACAACTGTAATCTAGTTTTAAGAGAAACCGGTGCTTTTAGTTCATTTGTATTTCCCTTGTTACTGTAAAAGACTGTTTATTAATTATGTTTACAGTTTGTTGCAACAGCCATTTTCTTGGGAGAAAGCTTGAGTGTAAAGCCATTTGTAAAAGGCTTTGCCATACTCATTTTAATATGTGCCTGTTGCTGTTAACTTTTGATGAATAAAAACCTATCTTTTCACATTTTTATCTTTGATAATTGACCTTATAATTCAATCCTTTGAAGTCACAATGCCAAATTATTAGGCTGTCACCATTAGCTACTTGGCTCTTGCATCCCTTCACTGTTATTCAGTCAGAGCTGTGTGCACCACCGTCCTCTGGGGTTATGAATCACTGCATCTTCCAAGTGTGCACTCTTGAGGCCTGGCTGCACAGTTTGCTCAGGGGCCTGTCTGGCATATGGGTGAGGTCAGCTTTCAGCCAGGCCCTTGACTCCATATCTCTTCTGTACCCACAGTGGGGAATTATGTAAGACACCACAACTTGCAAGTACTAAGGTATTAGTTGTATTTATTTTAAAGCAAGATAATAAGGAAGAGCCACTTAATTCCTGACAGATATTAATTAAGAACCACCTGTCTTCTATCTTCAGATCTAACTCATTAGAAGGGATATAGTGCAAACTTAAAGTCAAACATTTGTTTTTATTTGTATAGAAGTGATGCCCAAAGGAAATATGATGGAAGCCACTTAAGTTTTTAGTTTTATAGTAACCACATTAAAAAGGAATTTTAATAATTTTATTCTAATATATCCAAAATATTTTATTTCAACATGTAATAGTTTTAAAAAGAGATTTTTATATTATTCTCTTGGTGGGAGGTTACCAAGTCTGTGAAATCCAGTGTGTGTTTTATCTCAGCTCAGACTAGCTACATTTCAAGTGGCCACTATCCACATGTGGCTGGGGACTACCACAAAGGACAGTGTGGTTACAGAGATCAGCAGCACAGTTGTCACCTGAGAAGTCCACCTAGCCACTCATGACAGGAAGTGACATCACCTTGGCAAATTTGATGTGCCCAGTCTGACAGGGATCCCCACAAGCTGACAGACCATTTATCAGCACATTGCAAACTCACATTGGCCAAGCTCACAGTGACTGATACTTTAAATAACAGTATCTGTATTTTAATTTGCAATAAGAAATGTAACTATCAATCATTCTCTCCCTTTAGGCACATCTTCTTGAGAAGCCAAATTATGAGCAGCGGTTTCCTTGGTGAGCATGGATTCTGATCAAGGGCGGCAAGTTTCCTCATGCATCCATCTCCCTGTGGAGATATGCCTGCTGATACTCCTGTCTGTGGACCAGGGTGCCCTCTTCCACTGGATGATGCTAACATTCTTGGCCACATTAGCTTCTGATTGGCAGCTCTATTAGCTACACCTTTACCTCCAGCCTTGTTTCAGTTGAGTGTGCCTAGGCTCCATTTGGCCTATGTATGATTGCTGACTTCTGCTCTGATCAATGATGTTTGTCCTAACATTTAATACTCCAAGGATTAGCTTCCTCTTTACATGTTCTCAACCGCACACAGCAGTGTCGCTCCCATTTTCCTGCCAACACCATAATAAACCCATTGAAAAGCTGTGTTTTACTATGTATGTGTGGGAACCACCTTCTATATCCCTGATTCTTAGGTAAAACCTATATTCCTTGAACACTGATTTTTCTAGAGAAAGTTGAGGAAACAGTTAAATATTCAGAAGTTCAGATTTATAAAAAGTCAGATAATGCTATGGAACAGTATGCAAAGTTCACATGAATTTTCAAGACAAAACTGCAGACTACAAAGAATTCTTGAATGTGTGTAGCAGCCCTTTGGGGCTCTGGGCCCAACATTTGAGTGGTGAGGGAGTCTCTACTTTAGAGGTAAAGGTCCTTGGAGAGAAAATTTTGACAAATCTTAGCTTACCAACAAGAATTGGTTCCTGATCAATATTTATACCCACTGTAAACATAATGGTTTCTAATGATCCTCTTTGTATAAAAGAAATAAAAATTGCATTTTATGTCCTTTGTAAACCCAGGGAATACCCCTGTACCTGAAGTACAGGTTAGAGGTGCTAGTAATACCTTCAAGATTCCGAAAAGGGTCTCTTTTTTCACAATGATTTCTTGGCTTTTATTAAGCTATTTTAAAACTTAAAATTTTTCACATCACAAGTTTCCAGTGTCCTTAGGCATATGTAAATATGTTAATATATAAATAATGTTTAAATTCCCTCCCACTATCTGCCAATTGGGAAAATACACAATGACTGATAACTAATATGAACTCATATTGCTTTTAAAGAAATGTGCATACCAGTCACTGTAACATCAACATACATTTGAAACATACAGTAGAACAGTGCATACAAGATGTGGTCTGCAGCCATTCCCTGTTGAGGAACTGCAGACACCCTAGATTATCTGGAAGACCCTCAAGCATCCACAAGCTACAGGTGGGATGACCACCACTGGGGGAGGGAGACTGAAGCAGCAAAGGGCACACAGTGGGTCTCTGTCTTCCTCATTCCTGCGCTCAGTATAGGACTTATGTAAACTGGGCCATCAATAAGTGTTTATTGAAGAAATTAAGGTGGAATTAATGTGTTCTCATGTAAGTGATTAGATTATCACCAAATGAAACTAGTCTGTGTTCAAGTTGTGTTACTGGTAAACAATATTGGAGTTCCTGTTGTGTGCAGAGCATGGCTCTGGATAGTAAAAATTAAAAGGGTACTAAAAATTATAAACCATAGTTTCTGTTCTCAAAGTGTTTGGGTGAGAGAAGAATTCATGTGAAGTGTTTGTAATGTAATAGGGTAGTTTTGGAATTGTACAAAATGAAAAATGTTGGGATGTTATTTAGAATAATTTAATGATGAAAATGATACCATTTCTAGTAACTCTTACATTTTTTGTTAATATCTAAATTATTTAGCTTTCAAATTTGATTCCAAAATAGTTTTAAATATTTAATATGATGCTTTTAGTAAAATACAAACGTTTATCAATTGCATTTAAAAACTGTATGCCTATACTTTGTAAGTTGTCCTGAAATTCAACTTAGAGTCTAGTAGGATGGCAAGGGAAAGAGAAATATCTCTGGTTTTAGAATTAAGACTTCTTGTTGGCTTTTACTTAAAACCAAAACACAATGACCTGATTAATCTACTGTGGTTTTCCACTGACCCCATCAATATTCTTTGTTAAGAAAGTCCATCTTGTACTTTAAGCTATGCATTTGAGTTTTTTAAACATAAATTATTTCTTCATTGATCTAACATGCCTTGTAAAAATTCAGGACACTGTAATATCACAAGTTCCTTTATCTTAGCTGAAATTTATAAAAATTATGCATATAAACTTTTGAAGGAAATCTTACAAAGAAGTGTGCTTGTCTTAGTTTACTCAAGTTGCTGTAACACAACCATACACTGGGTGGCTTATAAACAACAGTTTATCAGTTTCATATCTCTGGAGACTGGAATCCAATATGTGGGTGCAGAATGGCTGAGTTCTGTTGAAGGTCTTCTTCCCAGCGGCAGATATGCCAACTTCTGGTTGCATTCCCATGTGGTCTGGAGAGAGAGCTGGCTCCTTTCTTATAACAACAGTAATCCCATCATTGGGGCCCTCTGTCCAGGGCCCTCAGTTCCAGGACTTAATTACCTCCCAAAAGGCTCTACTCCATCCTGTTAGAGGTTAGAGTTTTAACATAAGAATGGGGGGAGGGTGTTATGTACTTAAGTAAGTGCTTGGGGTTGCTAGGTATAGGACTGGGGATGTAGCTCAGTAGCAGAACTCTTCCCAAAGTATGAGTGATGCCTGGGTTCAATCTTCAGCACACCACACACACAGTTCCTAAGTGAACATTCGCAGAAAACTTGACTTCCATCTAAGAATCATCACAAGATAAAGGACAAGTTTTTCCATTATATAGAGGAGAGAGACTCAGATTACTTCAGGTAATTGGGAGCTCTTATTATGAGGAGTTAGGTGCACAATAATGGACACCACCCCTTAGGAGGCCAAACAGAAGCAGAACCTGGGATCCAATTATTCTGAGATGGAGCTGCTTCCCTGCTCTTGGCTCCTGTTCCTCTTCCATCTCTACTCTCCTTTGCAGTTTCTGCCTAGGAAGGCAGTGTCATGTAGTACAGTTTTTAAAAAGCAGTCTCTATAGCTTGACAGACCTGGATTCGAATCCTTCAGCAACTTACTTAATCTTTTGAGCAGATACTTAACCTGTAAAATGTGTAACTCTGAAAGTCAAATTATGTAGTGACACTTAGCAAACGCTGAATCAATGGCTGCTATGAATATTACTCCTAATTCATTTCCTCATAATCCCTGCAGAAACTCCTCACAGACACAATTGTACCTCATGCAACCTTTATCTGGCCTCTAGTGCTAAATGCCTCACTCTGGAGGGTCCTCATTCAGATTTCTGGGAGCGGGCAGTAAGGGGGGGAATGGGATTGGAACAGTTTACTGAAGCTGTGTCCCTGGGTACAGAGCAGTCTGTCCTTTCCAGTGTCTCCCTTGCAGGAGGGAAGGACAAGGACTATCTAGACAACTTGACATTTGAGATAGCACTTTAAATGCTACTTTACTATCTCTGTCACTAAAACCGGTATTTCAGAATGACTTCCCTACCACACTCTAGTTGCTGTCTTATTTCACCCTTAAGATGAGACCAGTTTCCGTAACATCATTCCCTGCTGAGTACACCTTTCACCCTTTCATGAAAAGCATGCCTGGCCAATGAAGGACAATCGTTAGGCAACACGGGAGATAACTTGTTGCATCGTAAGTAAAAATCTTGTTATGAAAAGTGTGGCCTTTCTCTTCAAAATAAGGCTTTTCCATTTGAGAAGAAGCAATTCAGACGGACTGCCCTATGATAACCATTTGGTACAGAAGGGGAAGCACTATTTGGATTATCTTACCATTCACCCTCCTAAGAATGTCCAGACCTTATGGAAGGAGACTTCTGACCTTTGCAAGGGGCTGGAGAAGCTACCTGAAAAGTTTGAGATGTTCCAGCTGTGGAAACATTTAAGTCTTTTAAGCCCTTATGAAATAAACTAAGGGCAATCGTCTGAGCAAGAAATGTACAGATTTTTAGGTCCTCAGTGGGTTGTCCTATTTGTTCTCACTGAGATCAATAAAGTGCCAGCCTGCTCACAAGGTTTCTAAGGAAAGTCAAAGAATCCTATGAAATAGGTTCAAGATGGGAGCTCAGAACAATGATGAATGTATATATGAAAAGAGGGAAGAGGACACAGGAATGGGGCCTAGGAATGGATGAAGGCGTGTGAGAAATACTGTGACAGTCTATTATGAAACCAAGTGTCCTTCTCCCTGGAAATTCCAGAGTTGATTTAGTTCAGTGAAGTCCTAAAAGTTTGCTTTTTTTTTTTTTTTTTTTTTTTTTTTTTTTTTTTTTTTTTTTTTTTTTTTTTTTTTTTTTTTTTTTTTTTTTTTTTTTTTTTTTTTTTTTTTTTTT
>VMDO01015364.1:0-51429 GCA_007922755.1 Pedetes capensis | reverse complement strand
CCCCATCTGCATGTTTAACTTCTTTCTGACTACTGACACCTTCCTCCTCTTAGGCATTTATATACGCTCAGGTCTTTCTCATTTGTCACAAAACAAATCAGCCATAAGACAAACCTCAATTTAATAAACCTGTCTTTTGACCTGGGAGATCTCTGTAGATTGTGTTTGCATTGTTATTAGCTGTCAATAGCTTCCCATGGTCAGCATGTTGCCAGATACACAGTACTGTTAAGTCTTGTTAAAGTGTCAGATAAGGAATAAGGAATGGCTTATCTAAGTTTAGAGATTTTTTTTCCTCCTATCATTCTGGCTATTTCATTTCTATTTCCTTAGAAATCTCTGTTCTTCTATTTTCTATTCCTAAAGGAGTGATAGGTTTTCTCCCTATGGAATATTCTACAAATTCAATGCTTTACTTGTCACAATCTTTGAGGGGTTGGGATCCTAATCTTAGCAAGAGAGTTAAGTCAGATAAGAGAGATAAGATACTGACATTTTTCAAAACTCATGTAGAGGTTGACACAGTAAAGAACATTCCTGGATTCTACATAACTTTCACATTTTTTGCTTGATACATGTGTAAGAGGGGTGGTGGCAAAACTTAATTATAAATATGTTATTCCTTTGTTCCAAATATGAGCAGAGTATTCTTTTTGTTTGTTTTTGCATGGGTTTCATATACCCTAAACTTCCCTAAATTAACAACTCCCATTGTACATAAGAAGGACCGTATCATGTATAATTAAGTATTTTACTCAAAAGTTTCACACAACCTAGGAGAATTATATCCCCAAAGGCAATATGCCTTGTGGAATTTAAATAATTTATAGACCATGACTCATTAGGTCTGCATTTGTAGCGGTTTTGCTTACCATTGTCCTATGTACAGGATGAGCACACAAATTCATGTGAATTAGCTTTCCATTGCTGTGACAAAATGCCCTGTGATAACTTAAAAGGACAAAAGGTTTACTTTGGCTTGTGATCTCAGAGGTTTCAGCCCATGATCATTTGGCTCTATTGTTTTGGCTTGTGGTATCCCAGTACATCAAAGTGGGATCTTATGGTAGAAGAGGCCTATTCACCTCATCATGTCTGGGATGCAAAAAAGAGGAAGAGGTCCCCATATCCCTTGCAAGGACATGCACCTAACTTCCTCCCAGTATGCTCCACCTCTTAAAAGTTCTACCATTTCCCAATAGTACCACAGGCTGGGGACCAAACCTTATGTATGTATGTATGTATGTATTTATTTATTTATTTATTTATTTATTTTTTGTGGTACTGGGGGTTGCACCCAGGGCCTCCTACTTGCATGCTTTGCAAGTGTTGGATACTGAGCTGCATGCCCAGCCAATTTTTTTTAACTTTCTTGACACAGGGTCTTACTAAATTACTCAGACTATCTCTGGTCTTGAACTTGCGATCCTCCTGCCTCCACCTCCCCAGCCACTGGATTACAGGCATGTACCACTGTGCCCTGCAGGGACCAAGCTTTTAACACATGTCCCTTTGGAGGATGTTTCAGATACAAACTGTAACATTCTTCCCCTGGTCTTCAAAGGTTCATATTCATCTCACTATGAAAAATACATTCAGTTCATCAGAAAGAGTCTCCAAAGTCTTAAAATTTTATGTTTGCTCAAAAGTCCATGTCCAACGGCTTCTCCAAGGCTCAAGGCAAATATAGTTGTGGGATCTTAGAAAAGTCGAAAGAATATTTTGCTAAAGATAATGGTCTCTAGTTCCATCCATTTTCCAGAAAATGGCATAATGTCATCTTTTTATGGCTAAGTAATACTCCATGGTGTATATGTACTACAGTTTCCTTATTCATTCACCTGATGAGAGACCTGTAGGTTGTTTCCATATCTTGGTTATTATGAATAACACCACAATCAACATGAATGAACAGGTATCTCTGTGATATATTCTTTTGGATGGTAGAGCTGGGTGTGGGAGTTCTATTGTTAGTTTTTTGAGGAAACCTTCACACTGATTTCCATAGTGGCTATACCAGTTTGGATTCTCACCAGCAGTGTAATAGTGTTCCTTTCTCCCTGCATCCTCTCTAGCATTTGTAGATGCTTGTTTTGTTGATACCAGCCATTCTGATTGGGGTGGGATGGTATCTCAGTGTTGTTTTAATTTTCTTTTCCCTGATGGCTAAAGATGTTGAACATTTTTTCATATGATTTTTGGCCATTTGTATTTCAACTGCCCATTAGGCAAAACTGGGATGCATATATGTAAATAGATATACACACACACACAAGACATGCATATAGAAGGGGGAGAATTGGTGAAGAGGGATGGGATGGGGGAGGGGTATGAAAGGATAACAGAGGAGGTGAACATGGCAATGCACAATGAAACTCATGAATGATAATGTCATAATGAAGTCCATTAATTTGTAAATTAAAAATTACTAATAAAAATCAAAAGAATAAATTACATTATTTCCATGACACAATGTCATAGGGTAAACATTCCCATTAGAAGAGGGGACAATAAGAAAATAATAAGGTGGAACTGGATGAAAGCAAGACTGAAACCCAACAGGGTAAACATTAAATCCTGTAGTTCCATGCCTGGTGTCTGCAGCATGGTGTGAGCTCCCTGTGAGCTTGGACAGGCCATTCCCTATGACTTTACTGCTTGCAGCCTGTCTAGCCACTCTTAGGTTGACTGTTCTCATTGCCCATTTCTTCCATCTGTGTACATTCCATGCTCTTGCCATCTATAACTTCATCAAGACTGCATTGCAGCTTTGGCTTCATTCCCACTGCTTCATATATTGCCCTATCAGGGGACATACGCAGGTATTTTAACTCTGCTACACACTACCTAGTTTCCTAGGCTTTCCTTTGAAATCTTGGTGGAAGCCTCTCTGACCTCATAAATCTTGCTTTGTAGATGTCTGCAAAATTAGCATCATGGGAACAATGCCAAGGTCTGCTACAAATGTGAGACGTAAATGAGCCTATGTGAACCATGGCTATAGAAGCCTTTGTGTGACTTGATGTCTGAACACAGGTAAATAAACATTGGGGAAATAAGTTCCTAAGTGACACTTTGTGAGTAGTATGCCTTGGGGATCTCTTCTCAAATGAAAATCTTTGAAATGAGTTTACTTTTTTACACTTTGACCCTGCAAAGTGTAGGCTCTTACAAATTCCTGGGATGATCTCAAGGCATGCTTTCTATTGTCCCAGTGCAAAGTACTTGTCTTTTCACTGGCATTAATTTTGTTGGAAACTTTATTATCATTGGTAGCACCTTTAAACATACTCCTTTTCTGACGAAATAGCAAGGTTTTCAAATTTTTCCATTCTCTTCTTTCTTCTCATTTCTCACTCTAAATCTGGCTAAAAACAGCCATTAATACTTATGCTACCTGGATACTGGACTGCCTTGACATTTAGTCTACCAGATAAGCTAGTCCATTACCTTTAAATTTGGCCTCCTACAAAGTCTCAGGACATGGAAAAAGGAAGCCAAGTTATTTGGCATGATATAACATGGGCAAACTCCAATTCCATATAGAGTCTTAATTTCTACCCCAAACCTTATAAGCATAATGTTTAATGTCCTCTTTTCTACCACCATTTTTTTCTGAGTCTTGGCCAGAATCATCTATTAAGCTCCACTTACAGAATTCTAGTTTTTTCATAGCCTGCTTCTCCAAGCTTTTCTTAATTACCTCAAGAAACCAATTCCAAAGACCGCTGAAGCACATCCTCAGTTACAGTCACAGTAATGAACCCATTTCTCAGTACCAATATTCTATGTTAGTCAGTTTTCTGTTACTGTAACAAAGTAGCTGAGACAATCAACTTAAAGAGAGGAAAGATTCATTTAGGCACATGATTTCAGAGGTTTCAGTACATGCTCACATGGCCCTCTTGCTTTGGGCCTGTGTTGGAACAGTAAATCATGGCAGAATACCTGGGAAGAAGATTTGCTCACTTTATCACAGCCAGGAAGCAAAAGAGTCAGAGGAGGTAAGTAGGGTTCAAATATCTCACATCTTCTCAAAGGCACACCCACAATGACCCAGCTTCTTCCAACTAGGCCATATCTTTTTTTTTTCTGTTCTATTTTGATCTGACCTTTGAAATAGTATGTTTCCTCCTTATAATTTTGATCAACTCCCACATATGAGTGAGAACATGTGGTGTTTCTCTTTCTGAGCTTGGGTTCGTTCACTTAAAATAATTTTCTCTAATTCCATCCACTTTGCTGCGAATGATCTTATTTAATTTTTCTTGATTGCTGAGTAGTATTCCATCGTGTATATGGGTGTTCTATCACTCCTCAATAGCATCATGGAACCAAACCTTCAACACAAGGACCTTTGGGAAATAGTTCAAGGACCTTTGGGAAATAGTTCAGATTTAAACTCTAGCATTCTTTTTGTTCTTTAGATATCAGTTTAATCTTCTAAAATATTTTTTCTTACTCCTTTAGTTACTTATGATATTCTACTTAGTTTTTATTTTAATATTTCATTGATTATAGAGTTACTATCTTCATTTGCAATTGGACTCTGAACTCTATGAAGAAATTGTCCATGATTTTTAAGCTCAGTTCCATTTTTAAATCTTAACAGAGTATGTACTCAATAAATATTTGAGCAATAAATAAATAATAAAACATAAATTATTTTTCTGAATATTTTCTCTATGATATATATTACCTACAAAATATGCTCATTTAACATATTTAATTAAGCAATAATTATGCACAACATGAGATGTTTTCTTTTAGTTTTTATTTCATTAAAAACATTCTAGTCATGACCAACTAATAGGTTGCAACCTGTAGTTTCAAAAACACTGTTATGACTGCTCCATT
The DNA here is from genome assembly GCA_007922755.1 of Pedetes capensis. Taxonomy (NCBI): domain Eukaryota; kingdom Metazoa; phylum Chordata; class Mammalia; order Rodentia; family Pedetidae; genus Pedetes; species Pedetes capensis. Next base: position 46,572 of record VMDO01015364.1, on the reverse strand, counting down.
GATGTGAAAATTATTCTTAATGATATTTTTAGTAATTACCTTCATTAGGAGATGGTCACATGCTTTTGACATTTTTTGTCAAATGTTAAAATTCTTCTGGGGCTCTGAAATATTTTATAATCTAAGTACAGTTAGAATTTTCACCTTTAAGTTACAAAAATAGTAATTTAGAAATTCTTGTGCAATATGTATATGACAATATGTGTGTTTTATGCACAATTTACATTTGAGCCATAAATATTGAATCACTGAATTCATTTAAACTAACCAGCATGGTAAACTTATGATTTTGGAACAGAATTGACAAGGCATCTAATGCTTTATGTTATCCTCTTTCCAATTTTATACATAATTATCCATGATATTTCTAGGCAATCCTTAAAAAGAACAACTGTTAGAAACCTTTTCCTCTTGTGAAATGTAATCCATGAATTCATCCATTTTCACAGTGTCTAGATAGGGTGCTAGGCAATGTTATTGGCCCTGCTGATGCAAGAGTGTGTACAGTCATCATGGCGCTGCTACCTCAGAGTCCTAGAAAATTACCCTCTTTTTAGTGATTCATATTCTTTGCCCTTCATTTTTCCTAAGGTTGATTTGTCTGCAGACTAACACTACTTACTGTATTGAACTGCTTTAATTTTAATTTTCTTTTCTTTTCATTTCAGTAAGCCAGTGCCTTGAATATATACTTCATGTTGTTGTTAGGTGCCATAGCATTGTGACATCCCATCCTGTCAGATCTCGAAAGCTAAGCACGGTTGGGCCTATTTAGTACTCGGATGGGAGACAGCCTGGGAACACCAGATGCTGTAGGCTTGGGAGAAGAACCCAGCAATACACTCCCAAAAATCAATCCACCATTGAAAACCCTATGAACAACAGAGAAGCACTGACAATAGTGTTTCCCCTGTTGTGTGTAAGGTCTCTATGAGTCGGATACCGACTTGATGGCACCCTAACAACAACAACCCAGCACCATGGCTGCAGGGTCGTGCCCTTATTCCTCTCTCAAGGACCCACTCCAAGCCAGTAGAGAGATACGGGCAGCCAGGTCTTTCCCTGGGCTCTTGTTGCTGTTGAAGCTATCCATATACTTCATAGGCTCCCATAATTATTTTGAGATTGAATTCTAAACCCTATAGTATTCTTGCTATAGTTTGGGCCTAGAATGTGTCTTGAAGATCCACATGTAAGGACTGGTCCCCAGTCTCTGGAGCTATTAGAAGGTAGTGGAGCCTTTAAGAGGTGGTACCTAGAGGGACATTTTAGGTCATAGGAAGCATGGACTCAGGAGTATTGGGGGACCCAGGTTACTTCCTCTCTCTTTTTTGCATTCTGGCAATGAGGTGAGTGGCTTTACTCTGCCACATGCTCCTAATATGATGTGCCATATATCCCCCACAAAGGTGTAACAGCAATGCATGTACCCAATTATGGACTGCAATCTCCAAATCTGTGAGACAACATAAACCTTTTCATATTATAAGTTGATTTACCCAGGTACTTGTTACAACAATGGAAAGCTGAATACCATACTTCTATTCTTCAGGTCCTTATTATTCCATTATCTCAGCTTGAGGCAAGGGGGTCCTCTTTACAGAACCCTTGTTTCCTCTTCCATGGGCTATAGCCCTCTTGATGGGTTAAGTAGTTCATGTAGCCAAGTGTAAGTGCCTACCTCGAGCCTCTTTATTTCCTCCCCAGGCCTTGTACTTTGTCACAGGTAGCTGGAACTCCCTGTCCAAAAGCCCTAGGTCCTGCTTTGAGCACCTGCAAAGTTTGCTTCTCTAGTCAGTGCTCATGAAGTTGAATCACATCAGGAAACTCTGTCTAAAGATACAAGATCTGTCCAAAAGGAAGCTGGTTGTTGTTGTTGCTGCTGTTATTGTAGTGGGAGTTTGAACACAGTGCCTTGTGCATACTAGGTAAGTGTTCTACCCTTGAGCAGCAACCCCAGATCCTTAATTTTTAAATTTTTAAATTTTCTAAACAGTCTCACCAAGTTGTACAGGCTGCCCTCAAACTTGCAAATGCTCCTGCCTCAGCTTCTTGAGTTTCTGGGATTACAGATATGTGCCCCAGTGCTCAGGGGATAGCCAGCTTTTAGAGTAGTGATTGGAATATGGATATATAAAATTTCAAGTTCAAAAGCATTTGGGCCAGATGTTTTGGTGTGAGATTAGGTCAGACTGGGAGAGAAGATGAAAAACCATGAGGCAAGGCTGTTTTTTCCCATACTGTCCATTTTGGGGGGTTCTCCAGCCCTCTCTGGTTGTGATAAACCTAAGGTATGCAAGAGTGGAAGAGTAGGTATATCTTAACAATTTTCCAGTGTTACTTGTAGTTTTAAAATGAACAGGTTCATGGTGTGTGGGTCTTCTTTTGTGCAAAGCCTATGTCCAATCAGGTATTTCAATCGCACTCTGATCTGTAGTCCTTTGGCTTTTCCAACTCAGTAGTACTAGTCAGCTGTTCTTGTGTAAACTCAATTCTTCACTTTCTCTTCTATTTGAACTCTGTTATATAAAGCCTTAACCACACACCAATTTTAGCACCTGGCTTTTTGATTTTCATATCCTGTCTTCCAAATTATGTTGGAGAATAATTGGTGTTGTACATTACTATTCTCTAATTGATGTGAGATCTAGATAAGGCTCTGGTCCAAATTAGGCCTTTTTGAATCTGTATAAACAGAATATCAAAGTTTTATTAAGACAGCACATAAGATGATCTAGAAACCTTTAGATGTTTTTAGTTTTTTTTTTAAATTGTCTATGTGCGATAGATTTATTGCAAAAATGGTTTCTGCTTTCTTGTTGTTGTTAGGAGCTGTCAAGTTGTGTGGACTCTTAGAAACCTCATGTATAGCAGGAGAAACACTACTGGACACTGCCATGCCTTGTACTATGTAAGTGCTTCTCTGTTATTTATAAGATTTTCAATGGCTGCTGGTTTATAGGGAGTGGCTTGCCCAGTCCTTCTCCCAAGCCTACAGCACTTGATATTCCCATGGAGTCTTCAATCCAAGTACTAACCATGCCTAACCCTACTTAGCTCTTATGATCTAATTAGATTGGATACCAGGGCCATATGCCCATAGACTTCTGTTTTCTATTTCTCTTTATATTCACACTCTTTAAAACATGACTTTGTAAATCCCTTTGAGAGGCACTGTTTACTTCTCATTTATGTTTGCTTTCTATGAGTATAATATGATATCTGAGTGAGAACATGAATAATGTACAATGAAGTACATGTATGGTAATGTCATGGTGAGACCCATGAATTTGTGCACTAACTTAAAAATTACTAATAAAAAATAATAAACAGAAACAAAAAATCTCCACCAACATATATTAAAAAACTCAACACTTGTACTACATTTTTCCCATAATTTTAATTTTTGATATCTCATTTTACATTTTTCTATCTTGTCTTTCTCTTAATATGTTAATGGAGTTATTATTATTTAAATTATATTTGTCATCATCTTAAGTATATGACTTATTTATGTTCCATGTTTGTAATATTGGCACATCCTGAATTTATCAGTATAGTTACTCTTACCTGTGTTTTATATCTTCTGGTGTTTACTTTTTGCTTGTTAACATCTCTTCCTTTGAGTTTGATGGGCTCTCTTCAGCATTTATGACAGTATAAGCTTGGTGGTGGTTGTTGTTGTTAGCTGCCGTCAAGTCAGTATCCGACTCATAGCGACCCTGTGTACAACAGGAGAAACACTATTGTCAGTGCTTCTCTGCTGTTCATAGGGTTTTCAATGGTGGATTGATTTTTGGGAGGGGGTTGCCAGGTCCTTCTCTCAAGCCTACAGCTTCTGGTGTTCCCAGGAGGTCTCTCATCCAGGTACTAACCAGGCCCGACCCTGCTTAGCTTCCGAGATCTGATGGGATCGGATGCCACAGGGCTACAGCTGCAGGCATAAGCCTGGTAGAGATGTATTATCTCAGATTCTTTTTTGTTTTTTTGTCTTGGAATATTTTCATCTCCCCTTTCCTTCTAAAAGGTTGTTTTCCTGGTATAGTTGGCCAGATTTTTCTCCTTCACTATTGTGAAAATCTCAGGCTACTCTTTCCTTACCTGTTAGGTTTCTTCTGAGAAATCTGCCATCAGGGGAATTGGTATACCCCTATGAGTTGTTTCTTTTCTTTTGTTGCCTTGAGAATTTCTGTTTATCTTTAACCATTGAGAATTTGATTGTATGATGTCTTGTGTTAGACTTGGTTGGAGTTCAATTTTGTTGGTTACCCTTCAAACTTATGTACCTGGACTTTTGTATTTTTCTCTAAATTTTATGTTATTATATCCTCCAAGTAGCTTTCTATCCCTTTGACATTCTCAAGGTGCTCATGAACTCCGAAGACCAGGATACTTACTCTTTTAATGCCTTCTTAAAGTTTTTGTATATTTTTAATTCCTCTGCAGTTATTTTTGTTTTTTGTGCTCTAACCACCTGTGTTCAAATAGCCTATCTGTGAGCTCATTAATCTTTCATTTTGATTTGAGCTATTCTGCTCTTAATGTCTTCTACCAATATTTTTAATTTTGCTTAATATTTCTTTCACATCAAGGATTTCTGTTTTTTTTAATGACTTCTATTAAGCTGTTAAGTTTGTCTATTTGTTGAATCATGCCTCTCTGTTTTCTTGAAGCTCATTGAGTTTCCATAAAGCAGCATTCTCTATCTAAGAAGTCCTCCATGTTGTTTAATATTGGGGCAGCTTCTGGTCTCTTATTTTTGTCTGTTAAGTGAGGTCATGTTTTCTTGCAAGCTTTTGATGCTAGTTGTGTGGTGTCTCCCCTCTGATGGCCAGGTTGAGGGAAGGTAGTGGCAGCAGTCCACCTGGCTAATGTTCTGGCAGTTCAGCTGATAGTTACAGGCTTAGGGTATGCAGTTTAGGGTTGAGGTGCCATGACATGGGCAACACTTTTCTTCCTACTTTTGAAATGTATCTTTTCTTCTCATTATATAGGAAGTGAACCCGATGGCTTTTCATTTGCTTCCTTAGCTCTTATGAAGGTATTTTGGTGTGTTAATAGCTGTTCAAACTATTGTATCTATGGGGAGATGATCACTGGAGGATCTTCCTTTGCCTCTAAGTTTGCAATAGCATAGCTTTAAAGTTCTATTTGTGCCATTCTTTTTTAATCCTGTTGATAAGAAAGATCTTATTTTCTGGTGTTCAAATCACTTTGGGGAATTGTGCTATAATAGTAAAATAAATATTTTCCATGAATATCTGGCTTATAAAATTTAGTTTTGCATCATTTGTAGAAAAACACATGGATGTCTTAGACTTGTCACTTCTGAAGGTGCTAATTTTGAGGATTGGACATATTAAGAGACAAACAAGTGTCAATTTTAGTACCAGCAGGTGTTTGTGCTGCATATTCCATGAGACCTATAATTGCTCATTTTCTTTTTTGCAATGAAAGAAGTTGAGCCCATGAGTGCCAGTAGATGAAGAAATATTTTAAAGAATGTACAAGCTATTTCTGGAAAATTCATTCAGTCTAGATGGAATGACAAGCATTTGTTTGTGCACTTAAGGGACTAAGGCAAAATATGTAGTGCCTATTTTTTTCCTTCATTTTTAAAGCAACAACAGCAAGCAAAGTAAGTAGCATCTACTTTTCCCTTCATTTTTAAAGCTATACTGAAGAATAATTAACATGTATACAGAATATCATGTCATTGACATAAGTCATAGCAATTCATATCTAGGAAAGTTAATCTTAGTTATATGGAATGAGGGAAGTGATAGTTCTTTATAGTTCTGTTGTCTTCTCTTTTGGTTGCAACTCATTCAGGACATTTCATTTAAAGATGGATATTATTTAAGAGGGATATTGATAAACTGGAATACATTCAGAGAGGAAGGGACCAAAATTGTAAAGCGAATTGAAAATATAGCAGAAGTGGCTGGTTTGAAGGAATTGTGACCTTGAATCTGTAGAAGAAAAGACTGCAAAGGAATTTGTATAAATCAAGAGATTTTCTGTGAAAGAGACATTTGATTGTTCCTTATAGACTGTCTGTTCTAGATTAGAATAAAAAGTATTGAGGAAATTTCTAAGAGAATCACTTTAATGTAAGCAAGATTTTTCTGCTAACCAAGCTTCCTAAACATGTTTTTGACTGCTTCTGGAAAAACAGGACCCTGGGATGTAATAATTCCTGCATCAATGGGAGTCTTATAGGGCACTTGAGAGAAGATTTAACATCAGATGCCCTTATAGGTTTCTTTCTATTCTCTGTTAAGGAAGTCACAGTTATCTGGCGTCAGACATGGGAATAGTACTCATACCGTATTTCTCCAATGTTCCAAGTTTTTGCACAAATTTTTATCCTGAGATCCTTAATAAAAATAAATATTTTCCTTGAAGAATTATATACAAACAACTTATTCAACATGTATCTGTGTATAAATCATTAATGTGTAAATAAATCTCTTAATATATAATTTGCTATAGCTTTTCTTCTCATTAAACCAGTAATTCTCTGGTTATTCAGTATTATTAAACTACCTACATTAGATTACTTGAAAATATTTCATATATGTTTTCATCAAATAGGATTTATGTCTATATAGTGAGTCTCTTAAGTATTCAATGATTAGGCCATTTATTTTTAGATATCAGTTATAAATGTTAATGACAAACATCTTAAATTTGTTCTGCTCTATGGTTTTCTTATCACTGGATCACTTAAAAATTGATGGAAACATCCAAGAAATACATAGATGGTTGTAGCCAAATGTGGATTGCAAAGGTAAACATTGTATGGCATAGAAAACAATTAAGAATTTTTTTATTAATTTATCATCTCTCCAAGTTCTTAATCATGTTACAAGTTGATTTTTCAGAATCTCTCTTTTGGTGCTTCTCAAATTTCAGGTACCTTCTTGTCTTTCCTCAGATGCCCACAAGTATTAGTTACACTGTTTATTTACTCACTTTTAGGTACTTTTCATCAAATCCACCTTCCCAAACCCTGGATGACTGAACTTCAACCATTCTCTTTCTGTGTCTGTAATCTGCTGGGAGGAGTAATCTGTTCCCTCTTCTTACTACATTTTTTCTCAGGGATAATTTTATTCATCTTCTCTTAAATAAGTTTTTATATTGCTGTTGAATAACATATGGTAACTTCATGCCAAAATTTTATGATGCTAAAATTTCACAGTTATACAAGTATTTTTATTTTTTCTAAATGCAAGTTTTAAAGTGGGCAAATGAAGCAAAAGCCTCAATGTATTAATCTGGAATTTTACTTCTTTTTTTTTTTTTTTTCAGTACTAGGTGTTAAACCCAGGGCCTTGCGCCTGCATGCTTTGTAAGTGCTGGACCACTGAGCTGCGCCCCCAGTCCATTTTTTTTTTTTTTTTTTACTTTTTGAGACAGGGTCTCCCTAAATTACGCAAACTGCCTCTGGTCTCGAACTTGTGATCCTCCCGCCTCCGCCTCCCGAGCCGCTGGGATTACAGGCATGCACCACTGTACCTGGGGCTGAATTTTACTTCTTATATATTGTTGTTAGGTGCCATCGAGTAGGTGTCCTACTCATAGTGACCCTACATACAACAGGTGAAACACTATTTTCAGTGTTTTTCTGCTATTTGAGTGTGAGTTGCTGGGTCCTTCTCCCAAGCCTACAGCACCTGATGTTCCCAGGGGTCTCCCATCCAAGTACTAATAAGACCCGACCCTGTTTAGCTTCTGAGATCTGTCAGGATCAGATACCACAGGGATATGGGTGCAGGCACTTCTCATATATATCCACACTAATGTAGAAAAGATCCAATGATTTTCATAGAACTTTATATATGATTTAAAATGGCAAACCCACATTTCAGCCCAGTGTCACAGCCCATACCTGTAATCCCAGTAGCTTGAAAGGCTGAGGCAGATTGATAATGAGGTCAAGGCCAGGAAGTTTGTAGAACATAGTAAGACCTTGTCTCAAAAAATTAAAAGTAAAAAAGATGTTGGGGAGTGCAGCTCAGTGGTACAGCATGAGACTGAGAGAAAGTGCACATGAGAGAGAGAGAGGGGGAGAGGGGGAGAGAGAGAGAGAGAAAGAGAGAGAGAGAGAGAGAGAGAGAGAGAAATGGAGAGACAGAGACACAGAAAGAGAGAGAGGGGGAGAAAGAGAGAAAGGGAAAGAGTGAGAGAGAGAGAGAGACAGAGAAAGAGACAGGGGGAGAGAAATGAAGAGAGAGACTGAAAGAGAGAGAGAGAGAGAGAGAGAGAGGGAGAGAGAGAGAGAGAGAAATATGTTGGAGAAGTTATATGTTCTGCAAAGGAAGAAACAAAATATTATAGAATGCCTTTACAAGCCAGGTTGAAATAATATGTAGATTTCTTAACTTTTTACCTCATGACTCTATTTTCTTCCATTAATTGAAATGATTCAATGTCTGAGACAGATTCATTTTAAAATGATGGATAAACCTGAAAATCTTAAATGTCTGGACCTAACTGTAGACTTAGAATGCAGTTGTTCTATGAAATTGCCTGGCTCTTGTAGCCTGACCATGCCATTTTTGATAGCTATAGGGAATATTGGGGCCAGAATGAAATAAATAAGGATTTCCTCACAATGAAAGAGATCAAAAAGGTATAGTTCTTAACTTGCCAGCTACTTCCTCTTGAGAAATGGCTAGAGATGATAAAAATATGTTCATTGAGGAAATTATGGAGACAGAATGCCACATAGAGAAAAACAGGAAAGGGTAGTTTTGGAGAAGAGTTTTCAATGCCTCTTTGTAACACTGAGGAGTGGGAAAGTCGTGTTAGAGGGGTTACTGGAAAAGAACATACACCCGTATAATGTCCATACTATATTGCTCCGAGAAGTAGAGAGAGCTACAAAAGTTGTTAGGTGCTGTCGAGCTGTGTCTGGTTCATAGTGACACTCATAGGGTTTCCAATGGCTGATTGTTTCAGGATTTCTTCAGGAGTGGATTGCCACATCCTTCTCCCATTTTTGCAGTGCTTGTAATTGAACCCAGGGACTCAGAGACCTCAGAGGGGCGCTCTACCAATGAACACTCTGTGCAGTCAGAACATGGCTTACCTGCCAAAGAAAATTGTGAAAATATTCTAAATATGTAAAGATATCTATTTTGGATCTAGACAGGAGTTTTAAGCATGGTTCAGTTGATTTACTTTCTTCCATAAGGAAAGTCTAGTAAACTCCCAGCACTTAGGTTTCTTTCTTTTATTTTTTTATCTTTCCTTTCCTTTCGTTCCTTTCCTTTCCTTTCCTTTCCTTTCCTTTCCTTTCCTCTCCTCTCCTCTCCTCTCCTCTTCTCTCCTCTCCTTTCCTTTTTCTTTTCTTTTCTTTTCCTTTTCTGCAGTGCTAGGGACCAAACGCAGTCCTTGTGCAGGGTAGACAAGCACGCTACCTTGGAGCCCGCCTTAATTTCTTCATAAAAAAAAAGGAGTTGTTAAGAGAATTAGAGCTACTTAATATAAAGAACCTTTTACATTGTTGACATGGGAGAAGGACTTGGCACCTAACAACAACAACAAACATGTTGACACTAAATAAAGCTACTAATTTGTTTAAAGAAATGTGACCAGTTCACTATAGCTAGTGACATGATGAAGAGCTTTACTGTAAAGTCTATCATCATCATTGAATTCTACAGTAGGATTATGCTTCTCGCTCTTCATATGGTGTTCAATGGCTGATTGTTTCGAGATTGTTTTGAAAGTGGTCTACCAGGTCCTTCTCCCATTTTTGTGATGCTGTGGATCGAACCCAGGGCCTCACAGTGCTCAGAACAGCACTCTACCAACTGACATAGTTGGGTATAACACAGTATTGGGCAGTGTTTTGTTCTATTGTACGTAGCATCACTAAGAGTTGGACCTGACTCAAAGGCACTTAACAACAACAATACTGTGGGATCATGGCCACATTTCTGGGTCTTACCAATTTCCTAGTTATGATCAATTAGAAATTGAAATAAAATAAACTGTGGTTATGGTGGATGCACATTTATTTATATAGAGATAAGAAATTTATCAAAATTTTTCATTTTCAGTATTACTTAATTTTCATAAAACCCTCCATTCCTAATAAAGTTTTGAGACTTCTGTTTCCAGAAAGGATGGATAGCTAGTGGCAGAGTAGAGCTCCTTCCGAAATTCATTAGAAAAGCCATATAAAATAGAGAAATCATGGATTGAATATTGTGGACACATGGAAGACACCTGTGGTTCACCTCCAGAGAAGGAAGAATCTTGGAGAGATGACCTTAATTCTGTAGCTGTTACCTTTGGGTGGTGGGTAGCATTTACATTATTTATTATGCAAGCAGTATGTACTTATGAGAACAATAAAAGTATATTAGCAAGATAAAAAACGTGACAAAAATTCTACTGGTTATGTATTTCTTTGTTACCATGTAACATATAACTCCCCAGACATTTAAATATGTATATGTGTGTATATACACGCATCTAGATATTAAATAATCCTGTACAAAATGTGCGTAAGCTCTAAAAATTGTCAGCAAATGGGATTTCCTAACAGAGAATATGCCATACTATCTTTCTTGGTTGATATAGTTACACCGACATTGTTATATCTTTCATTGAAAGGATAAGCCATAGTTAATGTACTGAACACCATGATATTTGGCCAATTTTTCATTATCATAAGCAATTTCTCATTGTAAGTGTCATCTTTGGGTACATGTCCTATTACTTCCTTTAGATAAATCTGAAAAAATATTGCTCATTTCAGATATTTAATATCTAATTGGTTTCCAGAAAATTGTACTATTTTATAGTTCTCCAGTAAGTTTATGAATTCTCACACTTTATACAAAAAATCTTTTTTATGTATGTAATCAGTTTTTTATATTTTATAATTGGATATTAAATACTTGGTGTCCATTGCTTCAATATTTTAGAATAATAAATCAAAATCTTATTAACCATATGTATCTACCTTGTAGACATATAACGATCTAGCTATATATATCTATGCATTAGATATATAAATGATCTAAAAATTTTTAATGAATTTTTGTATAATTCATCTTTTTTGACAAAGATGAGAACAGGTTGTAACTTTTAATTTTCTTATTGTCTTTGTAGACTTTGAAAAATTTGTGCAACTTTTCCATCTTGCTCTGAACTTCCTTAAAATTATGCAAATATTCAATAATATTTTCTTCTTTTATATGTATTATTTTATTTTTATACAGATGTATAACTCATGTAAGATACTCTCATAATAATGTGTGGAGGGATTTTATTTTATTTTTTAAACATTTTGTGCTGAAGAGATACTTATTTCAACTTTTAATTAATAAAAGCTTATTTCATATATCAAACATCTTTTAAAAACTTTTATTAAGCTTTGTGTGTGACAATACTACTTCCAAAATGTCTCCTTTAATAGAAATCCATTTTGGAAATGTAATATTTATGTATCTACTGAATTGATTAACTCAAGACTTAAAAATGTGTAACTCTTTTGGATTGCATGCTCATTCTCATTAATACCTACAAATACATTCAACAAAGATGTGAAGCTTGAAAAGATCAATAAAAACACAGCAGGGGAATTTTTTCAAGGAGGAACTTCTCTCTTGTTGGATAATGCTTCATTTAAAAAAGAAGACAGAAATTTCCCTTAAGGCAGCATTACTTTTGAGTTTATCCTCATTATGAATCAGGATGTTGTCTTAGGATTTTTAAAATAAATTCCTTTAAAGGGAAAATATGCGAGTTTCTGGCTAGGTGAATAAAGCAAGTTAAATTTAGTAATAAAATAAATCAGGAAAAATACAAAATGTAAGGTAACTTTAATACTTTTTATCCCCTAAACATGAATTTAGTTGAGAACAAAGCCCAATTGATGCAGAATCCAGTGTTCTTTTTCTAAAATAATTTAACGAGATATAAAAAATATTTTTGAATATTTACAACATGCCTGAGAGCGGGCGTGGTAACACACACCTATAATCCCAGTGATTTAGGAGACCGTGGCATGAGGATTGCAAGTTCATGTCCAGAGCCAGCCTGCACAATTTAGCAAGACTTTGTCTGAAGATAAAAGATAAAAAAAGAGGACTGGGGGTGTCAATGGTAGATCATGAATGAGACTCTGTGTTCAACTCCAAGCACTACTCTTGTTCTCTCTCTGGATATATATATATATATATATATATATATATATATATATATATCCTTGCATATATATATATATATATATATATATATATATATCCTTTCTATATATCTATATTTGAGGATTTGGTAATCAAGTTTGAGTACACTGTGATGAGATTGGTAATAAATATCATTCCATCAGGCTATGTAAATCATTATCTTTTTCCCAGGGGTTAAAGAGATAGGAAACATGAAAAAATATACTGAAGAAAAACTTCAAAATGATTTATACTTTTATTATTTGAATGAAATAAATCTAAATTGTGGTCACTTATGAAAAAATATTACTTTGCATTTCCCAAGAAGTTATGAGAGACAGAAATGTTTGTGTATCCTAAGCAAATTATGGGAGAAAGACATGGCAACCCACTCCCCAAAATCAATCCACCATTGAAAACCCTATGAATAGCAGAGAAGCACTGACAATAGCGTTTTGCCTGTTGTACGTAAGGTTCCTATGAGTCGGATACCAATTCCACGGCACCTAACAACAACAACAACAAGGAAATTGCGGTAGCTACACATAAGAGGGCTGGGGTTTATTTAGCTCAGTTGGTAGAGCACGAACCTCACTTTCTGAGGACCTGAGTTCAATCTCCAGCACCAGAGAAATGGGGCAAGGATGTGGCAGTCCACTCCTAAAAACAATCCCAAAATAATCAGCCACTGAAAACTCTGTGAGGGTCATTGTGAGTTGGACCGAACTTGACCCCTAACAAGAAGACATAAGAAACTCAGAGGGGAAAAAGAGATCAATGTTAAGAAATATTAGATATATTTCATATGCCTAAAAATCTGACTTTTTCTCATATAGCAAGAAAAGTACAATATAGTCCAAGATGATTATGGTCCCTTAAAATATCATCTGGCTACAGCATCACATCGATCTCTTTCTGCCAGATGAACTGGGAATATACTAAGGCCCACACAGGCTGTTCTTGATCACATATCAGTCTTTCCAGAACCTTTACTACCATGGCCTTTGCCCAGCCTGTAGAGAAAGGGAGGTGAGGCAATTACTCAGCACTAGAAGGTGGGAAGTCAACAGAGACACATCCATTTTGGAATTGGTGAGAGTACAGCCTTTCAATTCTTCTTTATATTTATGTGAAGTTCCTTTACAGCACGAGATTGTTTATTTCCATAAATTTGTATGGACAGCTGTAAGTTACAATTCAAATAATTAAAATATATGAACCATGAATCACTATTGCTTTCATTTATCTATCTATTCTCAGACTATCACTGCAGGGTAAACAGGCAAAAGCTAACAAAATAGGCAGTAATGAACCTCTTAAAATAGTAAATGTGAAGGATACCATACAAAGACTCCTACTGCTGAACATTTAGGAACATGGTCAACCATAAAATTTAGGCAAAAAGGCTGAATGTCCTAGAGAAATTAATATCATAATTACAGCATTTATCTTATCCACAGTACATGTAGAAAGGCAATTTTAGAGAATTCTCCTAAAAGAAAAGCTTATTATATTATTAGTGGAAAACTTTTAATTATATTTGCTTAGAATCCTTACTCTCTTTTGGTCATTTAAAATGGACATTATGGTGCTATAAAAACTTGAAATGGCTTAGACAATTGCAGTGACTTCAAAGGAAATCAATACTCACTGTGTTGAATTTCCCCCAATAGAAAGATATTTCTTTTAATACTTAAATGTACACAAAGCCCAAATCAAGCAGGAAAAAGGAACACAGATTACTTCAGCTAATGTTTCTAACAGGACAAAAATAACTTCACTGTATGTCTTCCATCTGTTGGAATGGCAAAAAAGAACTACCACCTGGTTTCTATTTAAGTTCATTGCTCTTTCAGTGAATGTCACAATTTTCATTTTTAAATCCCTTTTTGGCTATCTGTTTTGCGGCTTAAAATAATAAATTACTTCATACCATGATCAAAACATATCTTTGATGTATATGGTAATGACTGGAAAAAAGATGCCATGCAAAAATGAAGGTGGACTGATTGTATTGCTGTCCATTATACTTGTGTGACACAAAAGAGTGTGATGGTGTTCTAAAATAGAGAATTAGCAACATTTATTTTATAGCCTCGTTCAAGACAAGAAATGTTAACTAGGATGCTGCAATAATGAAAGCATGTACTATTATTAATGCTACTGTTCTTTGAAATAGAACATGGCTACTTCTACAACAAACTCATAGTAATCAATCGAAGAGTTGGCTAGTCCTAAGTTTCACCTATAGTTTTGCCTACCTGGTATAAATGCTGCAAAGCGTCATAATTTTGTTAGTACTGGCTTTGTCAAGTATAAATACTAGTATCTGATACAGATGGCTATAAAGAGCAAGAATCTTGTATGGAAATCAGGTGATAGCTTTTTTGCCATTCTAATAGATGGAAGACCTATAGTGAAATTATTTTTTGCCCTCTTAAAAAAGTTAGTTGATATAATCTATGTTCCTTTTTACTGCTTGATTTGTGCTGTGTGCAATTAAGTATTAAAAGAATATAAATAGTAATATCAAATGGTTATATCTGGCTATGTACCACATAAATTATTTTATAAATTATATAAAAAGAAAGAAAAGTTGACATGGGGCAGGTCAATGTGGAGTTAATGACAAGTGGTGGACAACTGAATGTGAATTCAGAAAGAAGAAAAGATGAGAGGTGACCACTGATACCATCAACACAAGCTCTCTACCCCATGCCTTCAATATTATCCTCCACTAGCTGTGTTTCATTTCCTTTTAATTCTGAGATTAAAAACTAGATAAGATAATGCATAGACACACATGTACTCATCATAATCAATAGTATCATTGATCACACTGTCATTAGAATAACTCTGTAAGAAAACATTATAGTCATATTTTAGATTCTATTTGTTCCTCTCCTAACCCAAATAACTAGAAAAAAAGATGTTTTAAAGTTGATATTCATCATGATATTCTACCTTCTTATCTTTTAAGACATATTAATCATTGCCTCATATGGAATAATTCATCTTTCAGTTCAATACATATATACACACTATGTATCCATAAACCATGCAAAGCATTGATTTTTAGTTTTTATAAATAGCCTCAGATCAAAAGTATTATTTTTGTTCAATATTATAACTAGTTACCTACGTAGGTTGGTGCATATAGATTTGTTTTAAGCTTTGTATTATTTCACCAAATAGATGTACCACATTTTGTTCATCCATTTCTCTATTACCGGTCATTGAGATTATTTTATCACAATGCTATGATACAATTACGTATAAACTCTTACATGCTTCCCTAGGCTCTATATCTAGAAGCAAAGTTGCTATATAAACTTTGGGAATTTTTATATTTAATACATGTCCAGTTACTCTTGGAATGGGTTATAACAATATGGCCACCTACATGAAGAAAGTGCATTATCTCTTAAATTCCATATTTTCTCATGATAGTCACACATAAATTTTCTTTTAGTTGAACTTTAAAGGATTCAGCTTCAGAAGAATGTATTAGAAAATACTATATAAATGTGCAGCATCTTAGTTTTTCAGATTCATTCTCGGTGGAGAATTTATATGGGATTCAGATTAGGCAAGGGCTAGACAAAGAGCTGGGCTCATACAGAGAAGGTTAGTATTGAACTGCATTTCTGTTTTTAGGTGATTTTTAAGGAGACAGGATGCAGGCAGTGAGTATAGAAGAAAAATTTTAATTTAACTCATTAAGAGGAAGAAATACTCTCTACTTTGCCAATTTAGCTCTTCTTGTTTTTGGAGGGATTCCTGCATAAAAAAACAATTATAATCATCACCTCATATGGAATAATTTATCCTTCAGTTCCATGAAAAGTAAATAGCAAGAATGATATTTAAAATATGCTGACTGCTTTTCCCGAAATGAATGAAATTTCAAATATAGTAAATTTTTGGTATGGTTTGATTTGCAAAATAAGTATTCAACACTATTGCAGATACTCTTCTGTTTGCCTGGGATGTGCAGGCTTTCGTGTTTTACTTGGTGAATGAACTCTCAGCTCATTCAAAGTTTTGCTAAAACATCACCATCTATGAGAATCCTTTCTTGATGTCCTCTTCTCCATGTTAACCCATATGCACCACAATTGGAAAATATTATTTGTATGACTGTTAGCAATTTTATTACCATACTTGAATTGGATATTTATGTACATATCTCCTTTAAATTATACATTAGTCTTTATATCATGATGAAATCTCCACCTCACCCAGGATATAGCTCAGCCTTTGTACAACATATCTATGTCATACATGCTATTTACCCAATAGTCACTTATTAACTGGTGGTTATCAGATTGACTGTTGAGATATCAGAGATATTGCAGTGCTCATTTTTAAGTAACTTTCCTGCAGTAGCCTACTGCTACACCATAGTGCCTATGTCATTCACCTCACCTGATCTCATCATATAGACATTGTCTCATCTCACATCACCACAAGAAGGGTGACTACAGCACAATAAGCTATTTTGAGAGAGATCATATGCACATAAACTGTGTTATAGTGTATTATTATAATTTTTCTATTTATTATTGTTGTTACCCTTTTGTTGTTGTTAGGTGCTGTTGAGTCGGTATCTGACTCATAGTGACCCTATGTACAACAAGTGAAACACTATTGTCAGTGCTTCTCTACTGTTCATAGGGTTTTCAATGGTGGATTTATTTTAGGGAGTGGGTTGCCAGGGACTTCTCCCAAGCCTATAGCACCTGGTGTTCCCAGGCGGTTTCCCATCCAAGTACTAACCAGGCCCCACCCTGCTTAGCTTCTGAGATCTGATCCGGTTGGATACCACAGGGCTACGGCTGCAGGCCTGTTACCTTTTTACTGTGCCTAATTAAAACTTCAACTTTATCATAAGTGTGTGCATGGGGGGCGGGGGGGGGGGAAGAAGCAGCATGCATAGCAATTGGTACTGTCTCTGCTTTCAGGCATACACTGAGTGCCTTGGGACACACTCTATGGATAAAGGAAGACAAGGCAATCCTAAAACAGTCAGCCATTGAAAATCCTATGAGGGTCACTATGAGTCAGATACCGACTTGATGGCACACAACAACAAGTGAATATGAAATCATTTGGAAAAGTTTCTAGTATGCTGAGAGAACAATAATGTTAGCTACTCTTACCTTTATGTCTTTGAAGACAGGGACTGTCTTTCCCTATAGTTCCAAGGAAGCTTGCACTATGCCTGGGAAATAAATGGTTGCACAGAAATATATGTTCAGTCCAGTAAACACAGATGTACTTATTTTCTGAACAAGCATCTCTATAGCATATATTTCATTCTAGTTGGCACATGCTCCATTTTTGCATCAGCCTTAGAGATGCCTGTTAGCTATTCTTTGTTTTGACGGAATTTTAACTTAAGTTGTCACCTTCATTCCAAGTCGGTCTAATAATTTATGAAAGGAAGTGGGAAGCATGATAACTTTTAACATCAGGGAGCATCCCTTTGGCAGGGTATCTGAGGACAAAGACATTTTGAAATGCTACATTATCTTAGATATAAGCCTGAGAAATACATTTATTTATAGATTCCACTAGAAGGTGCTGTACTTCCTCAATAGAATAGATGGATATGTCTGGAGAAGCCTGGGTTATTTTAATAGCTTTCCATAAATTGTTACAGCTAGAGGCTGCAAAGAAAAAAGTTACTTGCTTTTTAAAAGTGTTTATTTTGAAGTCAGGCATATTTTCATTTCAGACAATTTCTATTAGGATATAATTCCAAAAGAAACATTTTTGTGTACCTGCATAAAATATTTCACTTTGAAAAGACATGCTTCTATCTTGTAATTAGCTGAACATATTTCAAATGTTAGCTGACAGTAAATGGAATTGCAAAAGTTCTAAGAATTAAACTTCTAGCTGTTTTCTCAGGCACTTGATTTTCAGGTAAAATGGATATTCATGTAGACACACATAATATGTGCCTGTATTCTTTCACCCAGTTATTGGGTGGCAGCCATGCCTTTGTTGAATGTTTTAGTCTGTATCATATAGGTGTTTTGTTTCTTTTCTTTTCTTTTTTCTTTTTTGTACTTTTCTTCTTTTTTCTTTTTTCTCTTTTTTTCTTTTTCTCTTTCTTTTTTTTTCTTTTTTCTTAATGTACACCTTAATGTGATTCATTCTGACATGTTTTTCATTGTGACATTTCCATATATGCATTTTGTTGTACATTTTTCATATAGAGTCCTCCTTACCCCTTGTATGTTTCCCCCCATACCCCCTCCCATCAAAGACTTCTCTATCATTTACTTGTCTTTTTAGGGTAATATTTTTCTATATATCCTTGGGTTCCAGTTCTGTTTAAGATAGAAACTTTTCCTGCAGTGAACTTTGTTTTTACCTTGTCAGAACTATTGCATGCATTTTCTAGACCATTTATAATAACACTATTCTTAGCTTTTTTTTCTTTTATTGTGATCTGACCTTTGTATAGGATTGTTCCTTCTTATAATTTTGATTCAGCTCCCACATATGAGTGAGAACATGTGATGTTTTTCTTTCTGTGCTTGGGTTCGTTCACTTAAAATAATTTTCTCTAATTCCATCCATTTTGCTGCAAATGTCCTTATTTCATTTTTTTGATTGCTGAGCAGTATTCCATTGTGTATATGTACCATAGGTCTTTTTTTAAATCCACTCTTCTGTTGAAGGGCACTTTGGTTGATTCCATATCCTTGCTATTGTGAAAAGTGCTGCATTGAACATGGAGATGCAGGTGCCTCTGTGGCATGATGACCCATCTCCCTTTGGGTAAATTCCCAATAGTGTTATAGCTGGGTCATACGGTAGATCTATTTTCAGTTTTTTAAGATACCTCCATATTGATTTCCACAGTGGTTGGACCAATTTACAGCTCCACCAACAATGTAAGAGTGTTCCTTTTTCCCTGCAACCTCACCAGCATTTGTTGTTATTTGTTTTATTGATCTTGGCCACTCTTATTGGTGTAAGGTGAAATCTCAGAGTTGTTTTGATTTGCATTTCCCTAATGGCTAGGGTAGGGCTGGGATTTAGCTCAGTTGGTAGAGTGCTGCGCTGCAGTCTCTGAGGACCTGAGTTCAATTCCCAGCACCGCAAAAATGGGAGAAGGGCCTGGCAATCCACTCCCAAGGCAATCCCGAAACAGTCTGCCATTGAAAACCCTATGAGGGTCGCTATGAGTTGGATACTGACTCGACGGCACCTAAAAAAAAAAAATGGCTAGGGATATTGAGCATTTTTTCATGTGTTTCATGACTTTATGGACCTCTTCATTTGAGAAGTGTCTACTCAGTTCCTTTGCCCATTTGTGTATTGGGTTATTTTTTTAGTGGGAGTTTTTTTCTTGAGTTCTTTATAAATTCTAGCAATTAGACCTGTGTCAGATGTATAAAATGTGAAGATTTTTTCCCGTTCCATGGGGGTTTCCTTGACTTTGTTAAATAGGTGTTTTCTAAAGATAGCCTATTATAACTTGGGTAGGTTTTGATGTACCTAAGAAAGATATTTCAGAAATAAAATTTATATTTAAAATTTACCAGCTGACTATGAAGTGTTTGTTATTGTTGTTGGTAGGTGCTATTGAGTCAGGTCCAACCCATAGTGACCCTCCCAGGGCTTTCTTTTTATTATGCTTTTCTCCCTTTATTGGTAAACGATGGTGGGATACAGAGTAATACAGCATTGGCTTTTTCCATTATGCAACTATTACATTACTTTTGGTTGTACATTTATCAACTTACAAGGTTTATGGAGTCTTTTGACTAATATGTAGTAAAACTCAAATGCACATTTGGGTTATAATCCCCTATTTTTCCAATGTACTTATGAAGTTGTATTAGTTACACTGAAATTATCTTCTCCCCCTTTGTCCCTCTGCATTGATTCTCCTCTCTATCCCACCTTCTGCAATCTTTGCTTCCCTTTGCTAATTACCTCCCTCCTTTCTACTCTTTATATTGTTCCTTCTTTGCTAAGTTTGATTGTGCATTTTTTGTATATCAACTTATGAATAGGATTTTTTCTTCCTTTAAGTAAGTTTCAGCTCCCAAATATGAATGAGAATATATAGTATTTTTCTCTTTGAGGTTGAGGTTGTGTTTGTTCACTTAAGATGATGTTCTCCAGTTCCATCTATTTTGCTCCAAATGACATTGTTTCATTTTTTATTAGTGAGTAGTATTCCATTGTATATATGTACCATGAAATTTTTTTTTATCCATTCTGTTGATGGGCACCTTGGTTGGTTCCATGTCCTTACTATTGTGAAATGTGCTCCATTGAATAGGGAAATGCAGGTCTCTCTGTGGCATGATGACTTGTCTCTCTTTGGGTATATTCCCAATAGTGATACAGCTGGGTTATATGTCAGTTCTATTTTTAGTTTTCTCCATATTGATTTCCAAATTGGTTGAACCAATTTACAGTCTCACCAAAAGTGTAAGAGGGTCCTTTTTTCTCCACGACCTCACTAGCATTTATTATTATTTGTTTTGACCATGGCCATTCTTACTGAAGTTAGGTGGAATCTTAGAGTTGTTTTGATTTGCATTTCCCTAATGGCTAGGGATATTGAACATTTTTTCATGTGCTTCTTATCCTTATGAACTTATTCATTTGAGAACTATCTGTTCAATTCCTTTGCCCACTTGTGTATTGATTATGTGTTATCTTGGGCTTTTCTTTCAGATCTGCACCTCTCAATTTGTACAAGGGTCAACTTGAAATGGATAAAAGACCTCAACATAAAAATATAAGAAACATACTCCAACACATAGACATAGGAAAGCATTTAGTTAATAAGACTCCAATTGCTCAGGAAATCACACCAAGAATAAACAAATGGGGTTACTTGAAATTAAAAAGCTCCATACAGCAAAGGAAACAATCAACAGAATTAAGGAAGAGCCCACTGAATGGGAGAAAATCTTTGCATCCTACACATCTGACAGAGGACTAATTCCTCATAGAGTTTTCAATGGCTGATTGTTTTGAGATTGCTTCCAGAGTGTATTGCCAAATCCTTTTGCCTTTTTTGTGGTCCTGGAGGTTGAATGTGGGTCCTCAGAGTGGGCAGAGTGGCACTCTACCAAGAGAGCTAAACCCCAGCCCATGAAATAATTTAGTGCATGATACATTTAACCATTATAATAGTTTATTTCTTCTATTTACACATAAAACACCACTACAACACAACACAAATGAGACCTATAATTCCCACTTTAAGACCAAAAGATTTAAAGGAATGTAAATGCTTTCAGAGTGGTTTCAGGACTATTTTTATGCACAGGTGACTGTTTCCTCTTTCTCTAATCAGTATCTCTCAGTAGAGATGATTTTAGTAAGCCTTTTTAATGGAGGTAATTTTAAATTATTAAAAGACTCTGCTGTCAACTGAATATTTAATAATCTAAGACGGTTTCTTTAGTCTGCAGCCATAGCACTGTGGCATCCTATCCTGTGAGATCTCAGAAGCAAAGCAGGGTTGGGCCTGGTTAGTACTTGGATGGGAGACAGCCTGGGAACACTAGATACGGTAGGCTTGGGAGAAGGACCTGGCAACCCACTACCCAAAATTAATCCACCATTGAAAACCCTATCAATGGCAGGGAAGCACTGACAATAGTGTTTCTCCTATTGTATGTAGGGTTGCTATAAGTCAGACCCTGACTTGACAGCATCTAACAACAACAACAAAATGAGTTTTAGGTTGTACAACTGCAGAAAGCTTTATTGAAGTTTCATTGTATAAATTTGTGTTGATTGAAAAGTGTTTTTATCTTTTTATTTTATTATGTGTTACAGTGCTAGGAATTGACTGCAGGGCCCTCTGCATGGCAGGGCAAATGCTCTACCACTCAACTGCATTCCCAGGCAAAAAGCATTTTTAACTTTGGTTTCATTGCTCTAAAAACTCATGGTTTGAGTGTTATCTAAAAACAATTTATTAAAAAGAGATTCAAAGGACTCTGTGAAAAACATACATTATACTTGAAATGCAAAGTGTTTTCCATTGGACTTTATTGTCATTAAAAGGAATTTGATGAGAATATAACTAAAAGATTGCAAATTGAGTTAATGTGTAATATAAAAAAGACTTCATTATTTAATCATTTTAACTTTGAATGTAATTTAAAAATTAATATTCTGAATAAATTCATTTCAAACTAAGTTAATTAATATTGCTTAATTAGGTATATAGTAATTCTATTATAGTTTTATTAAATGTACCTTTGACAATTCTTTCTTCTTACTTTTTTATTTTTAGCCATGCTGGGAAGGCTTAACCTAGGGCCTCACACATACTTTGCAACTACTCCACAATGGAACTACACTCCAAAAGCCTTTGTAAAAGGTTGATTTTTAAATTTTTTTTTAAAAGTTTTATCTTGAGACAGTCTTGCTAAATTGCATAGGCCACCTTTGGCCTTGAACTTGCAATCCTCCTGACTGCAGATTTGTTGGGATTACAGAAATGAGCCACAGTGCCTAGTTCACTGAACATTCTTTACTAAGATCTAAAAACCAATTTTCACAGATTTATAATTTTATCAGCTTTCCTGCTAACTTTTATTTCAATTTTATTTTTGTCCTGCACATATGGTCACTTCGAAAGATACTTGGATCAATTAGGGTGTTAAAAGTTGCACTTAAGGATTATGTAAAAAGTTATGAATATTAGCTAGTTAAAATTAAAAGATTTTAGAAAAAGCTACTATATACAATTATAATCTCTAGTTTTTTGTTTTAATATGAGAATTAGCTATTCTCAGAAGCACATAATATTAATAATCTTCTTTATTTGCAATATTGAGGAGAATTTGAGGGAAGGATGCATGATTAACAATAAATATTTCTCTAGGTTGTCAAACTATTTAGATAGAAGAGTGAAAAATCTCAGTCTATTTTCTAGCGATTTTGTGTTGTGACAGGCCCAGTTTCCTGAGAGAAAGCCCCACATTTTAGATGTACATTATTTTAAATTCTCTATAGAGTGCCAAGAAACATGCTGTGATTCCAACAGAGCTCTAGTCAGAGTTCCAAGGGCTAAATGATGCTGTCCAGTTGAATAAGCAATTTATCCCTCCCACCTACTTGCTCACCAGCCTGAATGCAGATATTGTCCCTAGATTTGGGTGGCATCTGGACTCTTTCATTATCAGGCATTTTGGCAGTGGCCATGTACATGCTCCAAGTAACTATTCACACACTTTAGCCTAAGGAGGGCCAGGTATAGGTTAAGACAAACTCTGGTGTTAAGTCTTTGCCTTTCATGTACCCACTCTTTTCACCTATACCTTTAGGACACCTGTTCTTGCAAGAAGTTAGAGACGTCCTATGGGGATTTTCTGCTTGGCCACTTGGGAATTTTTCTTTTCAGGGAGGTAGCAATGGGGGCAGATTGAGGGAGAAATATAAATAAGGCCCTCCTCATTGGCTTCCTTATCAAGAAATTCCAAAAACATGTTTATTTCTGATCTCTTGTCTAGTGAGTGTGATGGGCCAGGCCACTTCACACCCAAGAGCCACTGTAGGCACAAGTTTCTGTGTAGGTCACCTGTACTTCCCAGCTGGGAAGCTGAGCAAGCTTGCTCCGTCTAAACTTATCTCTCCAAGTTTATTGTCCTCCACTTATCCTCCCTTGCCTGGAAATCACACAAGCCCCAGTGATATGCTGGCCACTCAGTGGCTGGCTGAGGTAGGATGCTCTCCCGCCACACCTAGGAGCATCTAGGGGCAAAGAGGCCCTTTCCTAGTGTCTTCAGGATTCTTTCCCCATCTGGTATGGCAGTGGAGGAGGCATTTCTGCTGTTATCTTTCCCCTCATGAATCTTGCCTGGGGCTGGTTTGCAACTTGCTCCTCACGAAAATGTCTACCCCTGAGACATGGGCAATTAGATTGAATCCAGAGGAAGGCCGATTAGTTTCCCTGCATGTCAGCAGATACTTTCACTGAATAAATACGTCTGCTCAAGTAATGATGACAGCCCCTCCATAATTTAAGTAAAGACTCATGTCTCTAAAGCTTCATTCTTAAGGTTTTATTAATTCCACTTGTTTACATCTTCCCTCAGGGCTCCACACTGGAGTTTGTATGCAAATGAGTCTTGGGTCAAAATCATGACCTCCAATACTTCTTCCATAGGAGACCAATTTCTCCTCTCCTCACCTCACCTTACCTCTACTCTCGTCACCTCCACTCCCCACTCCTCTCTGGTCCTCTCCTCTCCTCTCCTCTCCTCTCTCCCTGTCTTTTTCATCTCCTGTTTCATTCCCTCTGTCCTCTCCCTTACCTCCTCCTCACTTGTTGCATTATCTCCTCTTTTCCCTTTCTGTCTTGTTTTCTTTCCTTCTCTGCATTTTTAATGCTTTTTTCCCCTTTTTTCCTTTTCTTTTACCCACATCTTTCTTTTACAATCTCTACTTCTTTCTTGTCTGCAGCCATACTACCCTGAATGCTTTGAATCCTGCCTGATCTTGGAAGCTAAGCAGGATTGGGTGTGGTTAGTTCTTGGATGGGAGACCGCCTGGGAACACTGGGTGCTGTAGGCTTGGGAGAAAGTCCTGACAAGTCCACTCCTGAAACAATCAGGCATTGCAAATCCCATGAGTACAGAGAAGCCCTGACATAGTCCTGGGCATGGCAAAGTATATGGGAGTGTTTCATTCTGTTGTACATAGGGCCACTATGAGTTGGATCTGATTCTCCTGCCCCTAACAACAACAACAATGACAACAACAGCAATGACAACTTCTTTCTTAAACAAAGTGTATGCAAACTTTGATAAAGCATGAATAAAATTACTTTTAGGGTGAAATCTTTAAGAGTATACCTTAGAAATGATCTTTCCCATTTTTTACTGCAAAGAGGCTTCCAAGTATTAGTGATTTCTGTATTACTGGTATATTCTATCAGCTATTTTCATACAAATAGGAGAAAGAATGTTTCTTTGAAGGAGTTTAAGTTCTAATGCAAATTACATAAATAAAGCAAAGATTATCAGTTACAGAAGGGACACATTAGTTAGGTAGGCCAGGTGGATTTTGTGTTCCACATTTCCTCCCCTGCCTTTGTCAAGGGATAGAACTCAATGTGCTGAGAAGCTAGGTGTGCCTTAAAAACATAAAATTTCCTTTTTTTAACTTTATGGAATTGACCTAATGAAACACACTTGTTTCCGTGCAATTCGGAAGAAAAACTCAAACAAACTTAACAAACTAAAATTACAAACACCAGCTTCCTCCAGTGATGCTTTAAAATCTTCTTCTTTTAGCACTTCTACTTCTTTGGTGAGCAGGTTCTTATCCTAAGAAATCCTCAAGAATTCAGTTTAATAATATCCACTCAAAAAATCTCTAAGGATAAATGGTATACTAGATAAGCAAAAGTGTGTAATAATAATGTTGTTGTTGTTGTTGTTGTTGTTGTTAGGTGCCGTCGAGTCGGTATCTGACTCATAGCGACCCTCTGTACAACAGGGGAAACACTATTGTCAGTGCTTCTCTGCTGTTCATAGGGTTTTCAATGGCAGGTAATAATAATAGGGTTTTAAAGATAAAATGGAAAGAAATGAAATAAAAAATATCGATTAAGCAAGACTTCTTTAAAAAAAATCAATAACTCTGGATGTTTTCAATATTGTATGAGGTGATTATTCATATGCATTCATTTGTACTTCCAGAAGTTCTATTGACTCTGCCTATTTACTAGGTTTTCATAAGGATAAAAAGAAAATAACCATCTATGTTAGCTAAACATAGTCATTTTTCAGTTTATTTATTTTTATATTTTGTGTCTTACTAGACTTTATTATTGGAAGATGACATGCTTACTGCTCACAGCAGCTGCAATCCATTAACCTAATGGATTGGAATTATAGGTTGCCTTAGGAATTGTCTATTGTGTGCCCAAATCAAATGTAATCCCCACTGTGAAAAGTCTTGACACTATAAAATGTGAAAAATACAATGTTTTCAAGAAGATGTTAAGAAAAATGATGTAGGGCATTTGACTACCCAGCTAGAAAGTAATATGAAGTTTATGCCAAAATAGAAACCACTTGTGTTTTCAAGTTGTTCTTATTTAGTACAGCAATCATCCATGGTCATTCACCACCCAAAGTGCTGGATGAATAATGGGTACTCCAAATGTTGTCCATATTCAAAGTTCTTCATGCAAGGTTTGCATTCATTCAACAAATACATCAAAGAGCCTGTTCTGTACCACACACTGGGCAGGTATCAGGGTTATAGACTTGCCAAGGGCAGCAAATGACTAACCAGCTAACTCTTCCCTCTCCTTTGTTTTATTTGCATATGCTATCAGCATTTTTCCTTTCTGTTTCATCACAGAGTACCATTTTCCCACTACTTAGAAAACATGTAGTTCTGGGGAGGTCACTGGTCAGGGTTGGGTTTGCAAGGGAAAAACTGGGTTTGAAATTCTTAAGTTCAGTTTCGATAGAGAAGAATGTGCAGAAGGAGAAGTCCAGTTTTTCCTTTCAGGGGCCACTCAATGATGGCATGGGGATAGAAGTGTCCACTGAGGTAAGCAACCTTTCAACCAGTGGCACACCAGGACATATATGGGAGAATTGTGTGCTGTTGAAATTGGAGAGAAGTAATCATAGTTGCCACTGCTGCAGAGGACAAGGTTGAGGCACTTGACTCATTTCTTTAAACCTGAAGAGGTGATATACCTCTGAAAGATCATTTGTGACATGTTCTTCCTTTGTGCATTATACTGATTTGTTTGAGAATAGCTTTCTCCTACAGAAATGTCTCAATAACTTACACAGAAAATAGATCAAATGTCTGGATATAATTCTGAGTTACATAGAGGTTTAATTTTCAGACAATAAAAACAAGGATCAAATCTGAAAGTTTGTGGGTGATATTATCCTGAAACACATATCTTGAAAAGCATCAAGGAAATAGGAAATACATTGGATGCACAAACTACTGATGTTTAAAAATTAAATATAAATCTTAAATTTTG
The DNA here is from genome assembly GCA_007922755.1 of Pedetes capensis. Classification (NCBI taxonomy): domain Eukaryota; kingdom Metazoa; phylum Chordata; class Mammalia; order Rodentia; family Pedetidae; genus Pedetes; species Pedetes capensis. The sequence goes on along the minus strand of VMDO01015364.1, from coordinate 19,356 downwards.
TAAGTGAAATACTAACTTTTCATCTAAGTATCTTAGGGAGAAAACAATTTAAATAATAATATGCTAGCATTTAATACTCTAGACGAAAGCTTGTCATTTTGTACCCTGTGTTGACATTTCTAATTTCTCCTATCTCTATTTGTCTTTGTCTTTCTCAAGCACACATTCTTTCTTATAGACACATTCATTCTTGTACATAAACAACTCACACATTTATTTATTCTAATAATCTACAGTAGTATTTCTTAAATCTTTAACACTGTGCCAGGTGCAAAGAAAAATGCACAGAAAATGTAATTAGTTCCTGACCTCCAGCCTACACATTTGGAAGACAGAATAGTTATTGATTCATCCATTTATCAAGCAATTATTGAGTGTTTATTTTGTGCCAAGTATGACACATACCTGTGTTAGTTAAATAATGAATAAGCAAAGTACTAAAATTTGAGGGGTTACCCTTGAAGAACTAGACATAAGTGACTAGAGGGGAAGCTAAATAAACCAGAAGGCAAGAATAGGATTCTAAAGGACTAATAAATTCAGAAGAAAGCATGCAAGTACATGGAAGGAAGGCAGAAACTAAGTAGAATAGAAACAGCCAATAATTTTAATGGAGGAAATATAATGGCCTGCAGTCAGCTTAGGGAAATAGCTATTTTGATCTTGGACTTGGGGTTGGCACGAGTTATAATTAATGGCTAGAGATGAAAGAGGTGATTTCTGAGGGCTTAGATAAAAAGATAAGATTTGAGTAAATTAATGGGCAAGGGGAAGCCAATTCTATTGTTGAAATAGGATTAAAAATTGTGTACAGGCTTAGAAAAGAGAATAAGAATTGCAAATGAAGGGGAGAGGAATATGCCTGAATAAACTGCAATGTTTGAAATACAGTCCAAGATTAATGTATTACAATATATTAATCTCTACTCTAAAGGAAAAGTTTACAAGCTATTGCTCTAGAACTGATGGTCAGTTTTGCCTTCATTATGTAAATACTGAATTATGTTTGAAATAAACTACTTAATGAAGCTCTTATTGGTTGTTATAATCTATATTTGGAAGAATCTTAACAAGACAAATTTCCTAAAGGATTTTATTTGTAGATGTTTGTTGTTAGGTGCCATCGAGTTGGGGCTAACTCATAGCAACCCTATGTACAACAGAATGAAACACTCTTCAATCTGTGACAGGCACACTATCATTTTTTGTGTTTAAGCTTGTTGCAGACACTATATCAATCCATCTAGTTGACAATCTTCCTTTTTCACCTTGACCTGCCACTCTCCCAAACAAGATGTCCTCCTCCAGGGATTGGTCCCTCCTGACAACATGTACAAAATATGTCAGAAGCAGCCTAGCCACCCTTGCTTCCAAGGACCACTCTGGTTGCACTTCTAGGACAGATCTGTTGGTTCTTTTGGCAGTTCATGATATATTTAATATTTGTCTCCAGCACCATAACTCAAAACATCAATTCTTTCCTCTCTTCCTTATTGAATATCCAGCTTTCATAGCCATATGATGCAACTGAAAATACCATGGCATGAGTCAGGCTCACCTTCATCTTCAGTGTGACATATCTATGTTTCAACACTCTTTTGCCACAGCTTTTCCCAATGCAATGTGTTTTTTTATTTCTTTACTGGTGCTTCCGTGGGAGTTGATTGCAGAATTAAGTAAAGCAAAGTCTTGGACAACCTCAATCTTTTCTCCATCTATCATGAAGTTGCATACGGATCCAACTGTAAGGATTTTTGTTTTGTTCATTTTGAGGTGAAATCCATACAGAAGGCTGTATCCTTCCACCTTCTTCAGTAAATGTTTCAGATTCTCTTCACTTTCATCAAGCAAAGTTGTGCCATCTGCGTAACACAGTGTTTATGTGTCTTCCTCCAATCACGATACTGCAGCTCTTTATAAAGTCCAACTTCTGTGATTATTTGCCCAGCATAGAGATCAAAGAGGTACGGTAAAAGGATACAGCCCCGAAGCACACTTTTCTTGACTTTAAACCAGGCAGATAGGACTTTTGGAAGGGACATTTAAACAGACCTGAAGGAAGTAAGAGAAAGTCAATTATCAAACAGTAGGAACAAAAGCAAACATTTATTTCCTATTTATTTCTGTGTCTTTTCTGCCTCAAATTTTATTTCCTTGTTTCATTTTTTTAAATGTGTACCAAAATGACTGCATGAAATATTATGGATGTGCAATATAATTAATCAATTCAGGTGAAGGTGTTATATAGTTGCTATAAAAATATATTGGTTAAATTTTTCTTTCATATTAGTTTTAATATGAGCATGTTGATTTTCTTGGAAAGCTCCCCACTTCACTGAAATTGCTATTAAATCAATGTATACTATTATGGAGCCATTCACATTTAAAGTTTTTTCTTTAAAATGAACACAGTACATTTCTTTATGGATTTCATTTTTCTTCAGTGTCTATCAATGAACTTTCATAATATTTAAGAAAATATATCCTGTTATTTTATACTGTTATAAATGACATATTTTTGAATACTATTATATAAATGTTTGTATATGCTATGTGGAAGTGATATTTATTTTGTAAAAATTGTGTTTATTGCATCATCTTACTAAGCTTCATATTAATTCTAGTAATTTGTAGGTCTATATGGCTTGGGGCATTTCTTGTAGCAAATTACCATCTGTAACTACTACTTCTTTACAGTGGTACATATTTTTTGTGTCTTTACTTATTCAATACTGGAGAATCTCCTATTCAGTATTGAATAGAAGCAGTGATAATTAGTATCCTTATTATATCCTTGATTGTAGAAGATATGCTTCTAACTTTTCATTGTTATTCATGATATTTTTGTGGGATTTTTCAGATTATTTGTATTGTTACAGGGCTTCTATTTTCAATGTGATTTTTTGTGATTTATTTAAATCAACTTCCAATTTATAATTTTTGTCTTCAGCTAGTATGTGTTGTTTTGTCATTCACTGTCAATAACTGTGTTTTACATTTCTAAATGCTTTGCTTTTATGTTTGTGAATTTTTAAGATCTACCTGGTCAGTGCTGATCATCCTTTTCTACTTTATCATTTAGTATTTCACCTTTTATCTCATTCAATATTTTATGCATAGTCAATTTATAGTCTGTTTATGACACATTTCAATACTTAAGTCTTGGGAATAAAAGTTTGTCGCTTTTATTTTCTTCTGATTCTTATTCATTCTTATTCATTATGTTTTACTTCCATGTGTGTTTGATACACATACATATCCATTGTTGTTGTTGTTAGGTGCCGTCGAGTCGGTATCCGACTCATAGCGACCCTCATAGGGTTTTCAATGGCTGAGCACTTCGGGATTGCTTTGGGAGTGGATTGCCAGGCCCTTCTCCCATTTTTGCGGTGCTGGGAATTGAACTTGGGGCCTCAGAGACTGCATCGCAGCGCTCTACCCACTGAGCTAAATCCCAGCCCCATACATATCCATAGACACACATATATATGAAATCATGTATATATAAAATCATATACATAATGTGTGTGTTTGTGTCTATACATAGATGGAGATATATATATATATAGTATATATACATACATATGTGTACACATTTATATGTATAAATTGAACATAATCTGGAGCAATGTTACATGACAAGATTGCAACTTCTTTTATAAAAGATAGCATTTTAGTTTGTGTGCAATAGAGCTAGAAGCCCATTATTCTCCTTAGCTCTGGTTAGCTCCTTTCAGTGATCTTGGTTTAATGCAAGTATCTAACAGCCTCCAAACATTTATTTTGTCTGAGATTTATTTCCTCAGTCATATCTTCCTACTTCTTATGGTCTTTTAATTGTTCTTTCATCCTCAGGTTTCCTGTTTTATTATCAGCCAAGTAGTTTGTTGTATTCTTGTGATGAGTTCTGTTATTTTCATTAAAGCCAGAAATATACTGAAAGCTGCATTTTCTATAATTATTCCATGAGTATTAAGTTGCATTTAATTGGTACACAAGTGGCCAATTAGATCAGTCACATAAATGTTTCATGGAACACTTACACTCATTGCATTTTAATCTAATGTATGTATAGTGCATTAATTAGGAAATTCAATTGCAATTGCTACCTTCCACTGGACAGAAATAATGAAATGTGAACATTTTACTAAGAGTAGCATATTTAATTATCTTTCATTCATCTTTTAATTTATCATATTAGAAAAATTGCTTTCAGAAATAGAATATGGTTAATTATCCATGTTCATCTTTTTGTGCAACAAATTTATAATGGTGAGCTTTATTTGGATATTTTCTAATCTATGAACTATTATTTATTCCACATTTCATATCACAAGACAACTTTTAAATGGCTCATAAATCAAATAAACTTAACTGATTAAAAATTCAGTCATATTTATGAGTCTGATTAGGCAATAAGCATCCTAAATACAAATGATTTTGTGCTGCTTGGGTTCACTCAGGACATCTCACTGAGATTCGTAAATGAATATTGATATTTTATCATTGCAGCACTTTGCCAACCCATTAGTCAATAAGAAAAAAAAAGACTGTATGAAAAGACAGCAATTTAATTTCCCAAAGAAAACCTCTTAGTTTTAAGACACACTTTGAAGTAGATAAATCTTTGGGCAATACCTCATGACTAGCATGTTAAGGAAGTGAGCTAAGCATACAGCAAAACAGAGGGATTACCTATAGTCATATTTCCTAATTTCTCCACCTGACAAGTAGTCAAAGTAGATAAATTTGGGAACTGGAATATATATAAAGAAATGGTAACATACAGTGGTATCAGCTCTGGAGATACAATCAATGGGAAAAAATAATATCAGAGCATCTGAAGAAAGTATCTGCCTTCTCCTTTAGATCCTGCTACTCACACACGGTTTGAAATGGCTCTATCTTCCTGATGGCTTGCTATCTATCACTGAATAGGTTTCCAGGGCCTCATTCCTCCAGGTGGTCTGTTTCACATATAATCTTGTCTTGCCTTCTTGCTGCTCTCAGCTTGCCTCCAACCCTTTATTTTTTCACTGATGACTGCCTGTGGCTCTGAGGGTGTTCACTTGACAATATTGCCAAAGCTCCCTTTCATATTTTCACCATTGGATGGTCCAGAATTCCATCAACACAAAGGTTATGGCTGCATGAGTACACTTGACAGAAAGCTTAGGAATGGCAGAACTTTCAATGTGGGAAGATAAAATTTTAAAATGAGAGGAAAATATAAAAACATAAGTGAAGAAAAGGACACATACATACACAACCAAGTCTTGCTTGCTTCAACATTGGTCCTCCTTCTCACTCTTCCTCAATTCAAGGGAAATCTCTATACTTCTTTTGACAAACCCTATCCATTGCTGATAGGAAGTGATTTCATTTTATCCATTCCTTCTTGACATCATGGCAATTCAAAATCACAATAGCTAAAACAAAATAGCACAGGAAAATGACGTGTCAGAGAAAATGACAACTCAATTGACATTGAAACTATGGGAGGCTTCTAAATCCACTTAAACTGAAGTTGGACCAGCTACCGGCTACTACAGATGCTTTGACTTTCTGCTAGCAACTTTCTAGCAACTGTAAGAAAACACACACATTCTCTCTCTCTTTCTCTCTCTCTCTCTTCCCCTCCCTCTCCTTCTCCCTTTCCCTCCCCCTGCCCCTCTCCCTCTCTCTTCCTCTCACAATAGCATTAAAGAGTCAATATGATTTAGTTTCAGACACAGGATGATACTTAGATATTTGTTATATATAACTTTGAATTTTAAGATGTTTCTAGCCTAACATAAATCACTGTTTTACCTTTTCTTTTTTTTTCCAGAAAAGCCCAAATTGATGACCAGTTACAATATCTTGCCAAATCGCTAAACCTCTTTCATAGATGATTATACAAAGACTTTAAAAGGAGTTTTATCTTATTTCTCCTCATCAGTCTGTGGTGGTGAAGAGAAGACATAATACTCAAGTTTTTAAATTTAGATATGACCTTCCATTTTCCCCAATCTTCTAGGTGATAAAATTATGATTTCAGTAATACAGAGATTATTGATAATTCTTTCAAGTGCCTGTATTCTTCTGGAATTGGAACCAATAGATGTAATCATTTCCAATGAAGGTACTCTGAGTTAATGGGATGTGGCAGAGAGTAGTGAATCAATGAACTGTGATTCTCATTTCGTCACATTTTAATCAAGTCCCAAGGTAGTTTGTATAGTTAGAATTGTTGTTGTTGTTAGGTGCTGTTGAGTCAAGGCTGACTCATAGCGACCCTAATAGGGTTTTCAATGGCTGACTCTTTCAGGATTGCCTTGGGAGTAGGTTGCCACCTCCTTCTCCCATTTTGTGGTTCTGGGAATCAAACTCAGGATCTCAGAGACTGTAGAGCAGCACTCTACCAACTGAGCTAAATCCTAGCCCCATAGTTAGAATAGAAGGTGTTTATTATAAGTCCTCAGATTTAATATTCTCTGGGCATTAAATTCATTTCTATATGCTTCTATTTTCTAGGGGTTAATTCAGAATTAATATTAATCTATTGTCCCTACAGCAAAAGTAAATTGAAATGCATATACATTCAATGATTGTAGTTGGTGAAGTACATCTGCTAAGATAACAAATATTACACTTTGAAAGTATTTATGACAACTAATGACCAATTAGAAAGAAAATACATGTTATGGATCATAGTGTTTGCAGTCTTTCTCCATGTCCTCTGCAAACAAATTATGTCAGTAATCATAAAATGAGTTAAATGCTTACATAGTTTATTCACATAAAGCTCTACTCAGTAAGTTTTACTTTCTTAAATAAAAGTGATCCATAATATTCTGAATGGTATTTGGTGCATTGGCGTGACCATTGACCATTTCCTTTATGTTAATTTTCCCACAAGAAATATAAGTCAGCTAAGAGTAATTAAATCTTAGCCAACACAAAATAGAATGGAAACAAACAATAGAAGTTTTCCAAACTATCAGAATTAATTTGTTAACCGAGAAAATTTAACCTCTGGGTATGCTTCCATTATTTTGTCCATGGAAACAACGAACTTGATGTTTCAACACTAATGACTGAATTTGTCTGTGGTTAAGAAATAGTTGGCAAACTGTGTAGCTACTCTGATTAGGTCAATAAATAATTTAAATAGGTAAAGCCTAAATTAGAATGTTTTACCTTTATTTACTTAACTTTGCTCTCTACATGGATCATTTTTCCATGATTATTGCTGGTTTTCTTAGTATTATGCTCCTTAACATTGGAACTGCTTGACAGAGCCATTGAAAATTTCTTTATGAAAAATTAGGAAGTTTTATTTATTGAAGCCTTGCCACAGACTGCTCAATTTACTTGCCCTGCAAAACAAGTTGACCCCAAGGGCACACTGAGTGAAGCTGGATTGGTAATCTCTGTTAGCTGCAGGTTGAATTTGGTTCAGCTGTCACATATTTTTTATTAAAGGAAAAACATGCATTGAAATTTGTATAACATTTTAAAAAGCATATCTAATCTACATTATACATGTTTTCTCAGGCCAGCAATGGAGCTCAATTTAAGAGAAAAATTTTACAGCCCATTCTAGTGCTTAGTTTATAGTCTCTGTATCTTGTTTGCCAAAACAATAAAAAGTCTGTTTTATATAATCAACAAAAATAACAAGCATTTACATGGTTGAGCAAACTGGGAGATGGTTAATTGTAATCTGCTTTATGGTTACAACTGAGAAATTATAAAAGACTGGTGAAATATGCATCTCACCCACAATGTTTGTATCATGAAATTTGCAGTGTGTGATCTCCTTTTAAAAGGTCAGAAATTCGTCATGTTCAGAGGAGACAGACAAGAGATTCAAAATGAATAATAGCAAAAATAAAAGCTAACAAGAAACCCAAAGTAAATCTCGTAATTTAAACATTGAAGACTAGATTGAATTCTATTCAAAAGCAAATTATACATGTTTCACAGAAATGTCATGATAAATCTCACAGGCTAATAATTAAAGTTTAATTTCTTACAGTTGCAAAAACTTATGTGAAAGCTTTATGAATCCTCATTCTGCCATTATAATACCCAATAGCCAAAATAGTCAGAGTCTTAAAGTTTTATATAAAAATGTTGAACTATGAACAATAAATGGCTGGGATTTAGCTCAGTTGGTAGAGCGCCGCTCTGCAGTCTCTGAGGTCCCGAGTTCGATTCCCAGCACTACAAAAATGGGAGAAGGACATGGCAACCCACTCCCAAGGCAATCCCAAAAAAGTCAGCCATTGAAAGCCCTATGAGGGTCGCTATGAGTCGGACACGACTTGATGGTACCTAACAACAACAACAATGAACAATAAAGTTTAAAACATGCCAACAGGCTCAATTTTACAAATGATTATTTACTCCATTCTCTATTCCGAACATCTAGATTGTGTCTTTGGGCTGGGATTTAGCTCAGTTGGTAGAGCGCAGCGCTGCAGTCTCTGAGGTCCCGAGTTCAATTCCCCACACCGCAAAAATGGGATAAGGACCTGGCAATCCACTCCCAAGGCAATCCCCAAACAGTCAGCCATTGAAAACCCTATGAGGGTCGCAATGAGTCAGATACCAACTCAATGGCACCTAACAACAACAACAACAAGATTGTGTCTTTAGATCACTTATTGTTGTTGTTGTTGTTAGGTGCCGTTAAGTTGTATTCAACTCATAGTGACTCTCATAGGGCTTTCAATGGCTGATTGTTTTGGGATTGCCTTGGGAGTGGATTGCCACATCCTTCTCCCGTTTTTTTGCAGTGCTGGGAATTGAACTCAGGACCTCAGAGACTGCAGAGTGGTGCTCTAGCACTTAGCACTTCTTATATCGTTCCTTACTGTACATGTTTTTCCTGGTAAAGTACTGAGCTGACAATGTGCAATAACTTCTTCCTTACAAAAGGAATATATCTTCTTAAACCTGTGTAGAAGCTGATGCTAATCATAAAAAGGGAACATCACTGTTCCTTTTGAATTTAAAGTAGAAGTAAATGCAAATGATAGTGATAAAATAACTATGGTGAAAAGAGCATGGTGGATTTAAATAAAAGCAACTGTAGACCTTCATTTCACTCTTCTATTTCCCAGATCAAACATTTAGGTATCAACAGTTATGTGTTATCGAAACTTTCAAACTATTTTGTTATCTTTCAAGTCTATATCAACTCACTTAAAATTCAAGTGATTTTAAATTTTCATTTTGAATGAAGCATTTACAACCTTCTTGGAAGTACTTTTTCTGTCCCTGTTACATAATTTATAACAGTGATAGTCTCCCTAATGTGTGATTGGCTTGTGGGGAAATTGCTATTTAATTTTGAGTTTGATAATATAGACTCTAATTGCCAAGAAATCCATTTCTCTTATAGCCTGATCCTGCTTTTATTCAACAACTGAATATATTGAAGCAACAGTGTAATTATTTTTATACTATATTTATAGCACAAAGAGAGTTATTAAGAGTCATCTGCACAGTCATCATTTAGGGATTTCAGTGGTTCTATGTTGTTTCCATGTGGTGTATTATAGATGAAAAGAACCAAACGAGCTCTAAAGACAGCATACTATTCAGAATGATTGCTCATTTCTCCATTTCATTAGACAAAGACCAATACATTTTCTTTCCTTCTTTCTTTCCTTCTTTCTTTCTGTTCTGGAGGCTGAACCCAGGGCCTCATGTACTTTGCAAGTGCTCTATCACTGAGTTACACCCTCATCCTCTTTTTAATTTTTTTTTGAGACAAGGTATCACTAAGTTGTTCAGGATGCCTCTGGCCTAGGGCTCGTAACCCTCCTGCCTCAGCCTCCTGAGTCAGCTTCCTGATCCAATACTTTTCAAACTATAATTTTTAGACTTTCATGATGTGTAGGGGGGACAAGACACATGAAAACCTACACTCTGTCATTAAGTACTAAAAGTAGGAATTAGAACATCTTGTTCCCAAATGGCATTGGTTTTACTTTAGAAGTAGTTCATAGCTAGGGGTATGGCTCAGAGGTAGAGTGCTCATCTACAGTACTAAAGGCCCTGAGTTCGGTCTCCTGCACCACAAGAAGAAAAATTTAATCACTTTTAACCTTGGTAAAAATAATTAACACTGTTTGTGTACAAAACCCATATATTTATATGGGCCTGTATAATACAAGATAGGTACTGTTATTCCAATTTAATAATTGAAGAAAATGAGGATGAGAGAGTAAGAATTACTAAAGGCACGTGGCTTAACCAGCTAGACAAATATGTGAACCTTTGTTTAGCTTTCTTTAAAGCCACATGCTCTCTTCTTTGCACTGGGTCATTTTCAATGCTGATGAAGTTTAAAATTACAGATTCAGATCTAGAAGCCATGTTAGATTTTCTGTCTTTTCATTGATGCCTGGAAATGGAAAAGTACTGGAGAAATTTTGTTTATAATTTTAGATGGATAATTGAAAAAATTTTTTCAGTATACTCAATGTGTTAGCAGCAGATGGAATGTTCTAGTAGTTGCTGGCAACAACTAGTTATGGTTTTCACTTTAGGTCATACAATGTTGTGAGTTAGACCAACAATAGCCAAAAGAAAGATAAAGTAAATCATATATGTAATACAAATTTTTCTAGTTGTCATATGAGAAAAATAGAAATCGAAGAAATTGATTTTAATAACAAATGTTTTAAACATAATATCCAAAATACTATCATTTCAACACAAAAAATTCTTAGATAATTTACATTTATTTTTCATATAGACTATTCAAAAGCTGTTATATTAATTATGGTTAGAGTATATTTCAATTTGAATGGTGAATTTTCATCAGAAATTAGAACTGTATTTCAATTTCATAAAAATTAGAGTTGAAAAAAGATTCACTCTCAAGTTGTTCCAAAAACATTAAAATGCTTAAATGCCAGTTTTTAATATTTTATAATAATCTTGTTTTTATTGTTAGGTGCCATTGAGTCAGTGTCTGACTCATAGTGACACTATGTACAACATACAAAAACTACTGTGATGCTTTTCTGCTATTGACAGGGTTTTTAATGGCTGTTTTTCTTGGGAGATAGTAGCTTGCCAGGTCCTTCTCTCAAGTCTACAGCACCTAGTGTTCTGAGGTGGTCTCCCATCTAAGATCTAACCAGCCCCTACCCTGCTTAGCTTCCAAGATTCGATTGTATCAGAAGCCACAGTGGTACAACTGCAGGCCTTTATAATAATATAACATTAATAACATTGATTTGAACATAAATCAGTGTTCACATCATTTGATAACAAAGGAGTCCTCTCCTCCAAAAAACAATTTTCAAACCTAGCTGATTATCAGACCTCATGAGAAGCTTACTAAAACCAGAGCAACCCAGCTTCCCTTAAAGAGGCTGCATGATCCATGTTGCCGGCCCCAAAATAGTCAGTTATTTTAAACTTCCTAAGTAAATTGTTTATGGCCTGCAGCCATACCATTGTGGTTTCTGATCCCATCAGATCTTGGAAGCTAAGCAGGATTGGGCCTGGTTAGTACTTGGATGAGAGACTGCCTGGGAAGACCATGAGCTGTAGGCTTGGGAGAAGGACCCAGCAGCCCACTCCCGCCCCCCAAACAATCTGCTATTGAAAACCTCATGAATAGCATAGAAGCACAACAATAGTGTTTCATCGGTTGTACAGAGTCACTACAAGTCAGACACTGAGTTGATGGAACCTAACAACAAACAACAAAGTAAATTATTTATTTTTAATATATTTGAATTTGGAAAGAAGTTTTAAAAACCACACAGTGTGTGTCCATATAACTCACACCCAGTTTCTTATATTAATATTTTACATAACTATATGATATTTTATATTACTATTTAACATTACTATATAATATCTGTCACAATTAAACCAGTATTAACTAATGCACATAGTTATTCATATTCCCTTAGTTTTTATCTATTGTGCTTCTACTGTTCCAAATCTCTTCCAGAACATTACATTACATTAGTTATGACTCCTTAGGCTCCTCTTGCCAGTGACAATTTTTCTAACTTTCTTTGCTTTTGATGATCTTTGTACTTTTGAGTAGTGCTGATTTTGAAGAATGCATGAGATTTGTAATGGGATTTGTTTGATGTTTTTCTCTTTGGAAGGTGAGTAGCTCAGGATTAAGATGTGGGGAAAAATATTCCCACTCCTTAAGAGTATATCACCTATAGGCTTACAGATCATTTGTGTTATGCCGTTGGTTATCATCTAATGCCTTTTAGTTTGATTTTCAGATTTTCTAACTTTGGCTTTTGAGAATATTTTTCAGATGTCTCCTGTGATTCTTGGTCCCTTTGGCATACCTATTGTATGGATAAAACATAATTTGTTTATCTGTTGACCTGTCAAGGTAGGTTTAAGTTGTTTATTTATTTGTTTTTTATTTATTGCTAATATAGTAAAACTGCTATAAACATATGCTTTCCTTTCTCTTGAGGAAATATCTTGTGTTGGAATGATTGGATCACATATTAAGTGCATGCTTAACATTTTGAGATAGTTTCAAATTGCTTTCCAAAGTTATTATACATTCCTATCATTATCACATAACTATTCCAGTTTCTCTGTATTCCTCACTTGATATGGACATGCTTTTAGCCATTCTGATAGATTTAGAATGCTGGATGGATGTGGCTCTAACTTACATTTCCACAGTGACCAATGGTGTTGAACATCGTTTCATATATTAATTTGCTATTTTCTTACCCTCCATGGTAAAATAGCTGTTAAAATCTTTTACCTATCCTGCTTCATTTCCCTTGATAGATCTAATGTGGGACCATGTGAAATATTTATAGAATTTTGTTCATTGTTAATCCTACCTGTACACATCAGAGAATAGAAGCTTGTTAGGATCATTCATGTTATTGTTTCCGCTCTATATCCCTGGTCCTGGGAGAATGCCTTGGCATATAATACAGAATCAACAAATATTTTTGAATGAATCCATTTCTATGTTAGCTTTTCAAGTATACACCTGTAATATATTTTTTGCCAGCATCTTAGTTATGCACCTTTGCTTAAAATTATAGCTTCCTTGCCTGGGGCTGTAGTATCATTTTCAACCCATGCAAATTTCCTTTGGAAGATAAATTTTATTAAAACTTTAAACATTCTGAAGTCCTGACTGGAATAGATTGGCAAGGCATGACCACAGTATTATTCTTTATTTTACTTCATTGTTTCTCACTTAGAAGCTGATGCACTACTGTGTAATAGACAAATGGAAGGCTGAATCATTGACAGACAATAGAAACCATTGTGTTCTATGTTTTCAAAACTTTTATGAATTGCAGCACTTTTGTCATAAAAGACAAAAGCAGTATCTTAAAACCATAAGAAAATTAGGGTATACTTTGTTTTTGTTGTTGCTGTTGGGTGCCACCAAATCAGGTCCGACTTATAGCAACCCTCATAGGGTTGTCAGTGGCTGATTGTTTCGAGATTGCTTTGGGAATTGATTGCCACTTCCTTCTCTCATTTTTTTTTTTTTTGTAGTGCTGGGTATTGAGCCTAGGTCCTCAGAGAGTGCAGAGCAGTACTCTACCAACTGAGCTAAACTCTAACCCAGGTTATATTTTAGGACAGGGGGGAAAAAAAAAGAAAACGGGCATCGAAAGTAAAAACAATACAAGCCAGTGATTTAAGAATTTGCAACTTTTGGAAAAACACAACACTTAACTACAATTGTATTTCCAGCTAAAGTGTCATTTTTAAGTAAATAAAAGAAAAAAATTTTAAGATAAACAAAGAGTGAAAATTATAAGAGACGATGTGAAAAAGCTAATAAGGAATGTACTTTTTCACCATGATCCTTTCTTGAATCTTTAGTTTAGACTTCTTTCTTGAATCTTTAGTTTAGATTTAGTATGTAAAGATTTCAGGCATCTGTTTTAGATTGAGTCTGGGAGTATATATAGTCGGCTAGCATCTTGCTTCAGTAAAAGTCCTCAGATGCTTAATTCACAATGCTATTGTTTGGATGTGAGTCCCAAAATCCCTGTGCTGGAAACATAATCTCCAGTGCAACAGTACTGAGATGTGGGGACTGATGAGAGATATTTAGGGTATGAGTCCTCTGACCTCCTAAATGGGTTAATGCCATAATTAACAGACTTGGGTTTGGGCCCTCCCTGTCTGTCTGCCGCCCCCCCCCCCCCCCCGATTCTGCCTTGTGCAGACACAGTGTTTGCTCTTTCCAGACAACATAACGTTTAAGCTGCCATCTTGGAAATAGAAAATCCAGGTTTTATCCTGACAGTGACTTCATATTAAACTTCCTAGCCTGCAGAACCTTGAGAATAAATTCATATTCCTTATAAATTACCCAGGTTCAAGTGTTCTGCTGTAGTGGCAGAGACAGACTATGCCATACAATGACCATTACAAAAACTATTGCCATATATCCACCAGTAGGCTAGGGGCACACATACATATACTTACATATATGTTCTCCTAAGCACTAGGTTGTGTGCATATATGTGTGTATGTATTTGTGTGTTTATCTTTTAAGGTAAAATAATATGGTTATATTTTTGAAATTATCTTATTATTATTAAGTTTTAAGGAACCTTAAATGTTGACTGGTGCCAGGTGCCATGGTGTACAACTGTAATCCCCAAAACATGGGAAGGTGAGGCAGGAGGATCAAATGTTCGAGGCCAGAGGCAGCTTGTGCAATTTAGCAAGGCCGTGTCCCAAAAAATTTTATACAAGAGAAATAGAGGCTAGGCGTGCAGCACAATGGTAGAGCCCTTGCCTGGTATGCACAAGGCCATGGGTTCAATCTCAAAATACAGGAGGAGGAAAAAAAGCTTATTGGATGTAATAAAGTGAAAAGAGTGTTGTTGTCTGGACTCAATCAGATTTGGGTTCAAATCCTTAGATACCAAAACTTCTTTAGATTGGCTTTCTTCACTTGTAAATAGGGCATGGAAACATTCAACAAATGGAGATATTTGATTATGTGATGATGAGCCACATTGAAATGTCTATTGCATATCTGACATCAAATGACTATCAACTTGTGGTCTGTTATT
The DNA here is from genome assembly GCA_007922755.1 of Pedetes capensis. Classification (NCBI taxonomy): domain Eukaryota; kingdom Metazoa; phylum Chordata; class Mammalia; order Rodentia; family Pedetidae; genus Pedetes; species Pedetes capensis. The sequence goes on along the minus strand of VMDO01015364.1, from coordinate 4,288 downwards.
TGACTTTCCTGTGGTACCTCAATACAACAGACGTCTAAATCTATAAGAGAATTGTACCAGCTAGCATTCACTAGGTTATGGATGAAAACTTGGGGCAATTATAATTTGTCTTTGGAAAAATTTTACAAATTGACTTTCTCTTTTATAAAACAAGCATTATAATAATAAATACTATTTGTATACTTTTCTTAAATTTTTGTTTATGTGTATGCTACACTGTACAAGTAATAGGATCAACATATCTAGTTTAAATATACAGAATTTAAGCACTATACAAATTATTTTAAGAAACTGGAAAATAAAGCAAGGACAGACACTACTGCTGTTCTGAAATAGTTTCTAAAAGTAAATCCACACTTTTTTTTTTGTTCTCTGCTGTCATTATTTTTTTTAAAAAGTAAATCTCCTTGTAAATGTTAGAAGTCTCCTATCAACTGCTATAACAATGTATTGGATATTTATATTGCCAGTGGCTTCCTTTAAAAAAGCAAACTATGAAATTCTTGCCCATTTATATATACATTTTCTCTTAAAAGGACACTTTTACTTCTCTCTAGCACTCAAAATGTCATAGGCAATAGTGGATAGCCTGACTCCAGCAATGGTGAAATAGAAAATGCAACCATTTCATGTTATGACTATAGTCCAGGGTTAAAGAATGTTTGCACATTGGATGAATTATCTCTCTCTACAACCAAATGTGTGTCTTAATTCAGCATGTAGACCTTAGGCAATTATTAATCTTCAGTAGCAGAAAAATCCAAACCCAATCTTTTTATATTACCTCATTATTCCTGTTCATAAATGAAAATTTAATTTCTGTTATGGTGCTTAGTGCAGTCAACTGTTATATTATTAATTACAGAAGTGCTGCTAATGCCTAGGAATGATATTTTAATAAGGTTTAATCTCTTTTCCACATTCTAGTGTCTTTCATAATTATGTCTCCGGTTTTCTCCTTACTTTTATTTTATTTGCAAACAAACCCAGCAGTGCAAGCTGTAATTCCAAGTTGGCTGGTGTTTCTGAGACAGGCATATCACTCAATCCAGGCTCTGTGAACTTGTTCAAAAATGAAAATGAAAACAAACACAAGGAAACAAAGAAAGCAAAGGAAGGCATCTTTATTTCAATAATGAGTTACAACTATAAAACATATCTCAGATTTCATATAAGATTTAGTCTCTTCACAATGACTAGGGGGTCTTTTATACATTTAGCAATTATTCTTGAAGTTTTTTTTGAAAGAATGTTGTTTTGTGTATGAGAGGAAGCATAGTTATTATTTTAAGTTATGCTTTAAGGCAACAAAGAGAAGACTCTCCAGAAAGTGGAATATAGACCCATAGTCATGAAGATATGATGGAAAGAGAGTGGAAATTGAGCTATTTCATTACTGTGCATTTGATAGTTTATTTCTATTGAAGGTGATGCCAATCATCACTATGAGAGTTGTGCTGTTTATTAAGCAGAGGGACTGAGGTCTACTTTTTAAAATTTTAGTTAGCCTTTCTTCCTCTTTGTGATGTTGAATGCATATTAAGTTCTCTCTTTTTGTCCTTAGGATGTTGCAGCATCACCTTAGTATGATGTATTTGTATAGTTGCTATATCATCTGATCACCTCATGAGTAAAACCCTTAATAATACCAATTGTTCTAGTGTGTTGGGAGGCTCAACTTATTCAGGACATTTTTTATTTGTCTTACAGTGCATGACATTGACAGGAACACATAACAGGAAGAAAGAGAAATCTAATAAATTTAAGAGAATAACTAAGAGTGAAAATAGAGAATGACTTCATCTGCTCCTCAGATATTTCCTGGAAACCCCATATGTTCTGGTTGTAGATCAGGTACTTAGATATATGGCCTAATGGGAAAAGACTGCAAAAAGGCTTAACTTCATTTCTTTTTTAATGTATTAAGTATGGTAAGAAAAGAATGGGCTGGGATTTAGCTCAGTTGATAGAGCACTGTTCTGTAGTCTCTGAGGTCCTAGGTTCCATTCCCAGCACCAGAAAAATCAGAGAAGGACATGGCAATCCACTCCCAAGGCAATCCCGAAACAATCAGCCATTGAAAACCCTATGAGGGTCGCTATGAGTCAGACACTACTTGACAGCACCTAACAACAACAAGAGAAGAATGGGAAATGGTGGCCAATCCGGGATTGTTTGGGTGTCACGAGATGAAAAAATTATATATATATCTGCAGCCATACCACTGTGGCATCCAATCTCATCTTGTGAACTAACCAGGGTTAGGCCTGGTTAGTATTTGAATGGGAGAGCACCTGGAAACACATGGTGCTGTAGGCTTGGGAGAAAGTCCTAGGAATGCACTCCCCCAAAACAATCAGCCATTGAAAACCCTATAAATAGCAGAGAATCACTGACAATAGTGTTTCTCCTGTTGTACAGAGAGTCGCTATGAGTTGGACACTGATTGGACAGCACCTAACAGCAACAACAACATGTGTGTGTGTGTGTGTGTGTGTGTGTGTGTGTGTGTGTGTGTGTGTGTGTGAGGGAGGGAGGGAGAGAGAGAGAGAGAGAGAGAGAGAGAGAGAGAGAAATTGAAAATTAGGAAATCCAATGTTTAAACTTTGATTATCCAAATTTTAAAAACAGAGGAAGAGAATGAGAAGAAACTAGTGAGAAAGATAGCAAGTGTATAATGACCAGTTGAATCAAAGAACCAAAGGAAGAAAAAGGTACAGGTGGAGTTTGTTGTTGTTGTTAGGTGCTATTGAGTCAGGTCTGACTCATAGTGACTCTCGTAGGGTTTTTGGTGGCTGATTGTTTTGGGATTGCTTCTGAAGTGGGCTGCCAAGTCCATCTCCAGTTTTTGTGGTGCTGGGGATTGAACCCAAGGCCTCAGAGATCACAGAGCAGCCCTCCACCAACTGAGCTAAATCCCAGTCCACAGGTGGAGGTAGTGATCCATAATACAATCTCCTGGAAGGAGAATGAGTTCTGTCAGGAAACAGATGGTTTCCCTTGATATGGGTTTAAATATAAATAAGGTCGTGTGCCTGGCACCGATTCGAGAAGTGTTTTGATCTGCTGTACATAGGGTCGCTATAAATTGGACTAGACTGGATTCTTAAATCACTGGCTTGTATTGTTGTTTTTACTCTTGATGCCATTATTTTTTTTCCTGTCCTAAAATATACTCTGGGTTAGAGTTTAGCTTACTTGGTAGAGTACTGTTCTGTGCTCTTTGAGGCCCTGGGTTCAATACCTAGCACTGCAAAAAAAATTAAAAAATGTAATAATAATAACAATTAATTAATAATAATAAAAAATAAAATAAATGAGAGAAGGATGTGGCAATCAAGTCCCAAAGCAACCCCAAAACAATCAGCCACTGAAAACCCTATGGTAGTTGCTATAAGTCAGACCTCACTCAATGACACCTAAGAACAACAACAACAGAAAAGGATTGAGAAAACTCTCTGTAAAGTACTAAACAGTAAATATTTTAGATGTTGCACACTGTATGGTCTGTTACAACTACTCAAGCCTGTCATTGCATGGTATGAGAAATCCTGGAGAATATCTAGATGAGTGAGTGTGTCTGTGTGCCACTAAAACTTTTTATTTACTGATAGCTGGTGTCTCAAATATGGGCTGTGGTCCACAGTTGTCAAGTATGAGTAAACTGGGGAAGTTTGTTTAGTTATCTAACCAAGTTAGTTACTAACCAAGTTAGACTTGGTTTAGTTGTTGTTCGGAAAGAGATAGCCAATAAGTGGACAAAAGCAATGGACTTGGTCTTTATCTTCAAGCTGTCTTTAAAGTAGTGCACCTGAGAAGATTAAAGTCAAAATTATTTGGATTCAATTTCTCATTGAGTGATACATCTCACATTCATTCAGTCATTGGTTTATGAGCTCATTTGCTTCTTCTGTGCAGTGACTTGTTTACCTTTGTCTAACAACCATCTGTGGGTAGAATAGGGTTTTTTTTTTTTTTTGGCTTATTTTGTAGGTCATCCGTCCTCTGAAATATTGTTCCCCAAAATGTGCTATTTTTTTTTTTATTAGAAATTTTTAATGTACATCATAATGTGATTCATTTTGACAAGCTTTTCGTTGTGACAATTTTCATATATGCAATTTGATAAGCATTATTCATATAGGTTACCCCTTACGCTCCTCTATGTTTCCCCCCTCCCCCCTTCCTATCTAAGTTTCCCATCCAAGTCTTCTCTATCTTTTACTATATAGTATTTTTCTATATGTCCTTGGGTTCCATTTCTGTTTAAGATAGAAACTTTTCTTGT
>VMDO01015363.1:0-44964 GCA_007922755.1 Pedetes capensis | reverse complement strand
GTGGGAATAACCTGCAAAGTTTTCCTGCAACATTAACAAGATAAATTTTTTCCCAAATGTCCTTTCAAATACATTATATGTGTATATGTACTGCAAAGTATTGTTTCAGGAAAATGGAACACAATATTTTATTCTCCATGAAAATGTTTTCTAAATTTTACATGGGTCCCAAACATATAATTTGCTTCCTGATTTAGAAAATAAAGACATATGTGGCTTACACAGCCAAGATATGCCTAGACTCTACCTATTAAACCTATTAGGAACCGGCTTATTCTTTAAAAAACAAACTGTTTTTAAATCCATGCATTTTAATAATTAAATAAGAACATCTAGAATTTCTCTCATCTTGTTGTCTTTTATACACTGGAGGAATTCCAATGCATTTTAACTTTACTTTATCAGTATAGTACTGTACATTATCCTGAATAAGAAAAATATGGTATAACCCAATGAGCTATAATAATAACTTCTCTACCTTACTTACCTAACAACAATAACTACTACCTTACTTGGAAATATGAAATCTATTCATCCTCTCTTTGATGTGAAAAAATGGCATTTAACTCATTCCAAATAACTAATAATTAACTAACATGTATAAAACTATTATATCTCATAGCTTACCTCTTAAATAGGATAGCATACAAAATTTAAACTCTGATGTACTTCAATCTCCAGATGAGATCATATTTCATTCAGACTTTAAGAATCATTTTCCATGCTTAGCACTAATTTAGTGTTAAAAGTTAAATATTTAGAGTAGCAGGAAAAGTTGTAATTGTGCTCACTGATATAAATTTAATATATGTTACAATGTGAGGATTGAATTCTGATTTGAAACTTTGTGTTTCAGTGGCTTTATTCCTATGACAGTATAAATACATTAGAACTTCCGTATTCAGATGTTTCTTCTGAATAATCTTAATCCTATCTATTTGTTTATCTATTTATTGCAGTACTCAAGGGGTTGAACCCAGGGCTCCACATATGCTAGGCAGATGCTCTATGATTGAGCTGCACTTCCAGCCCCATTTTGATTTTTTTATTTTGAGACAGAGTCTTGCTAACTTGCACAGGTTTCCTCTGGCCTCAAACTTGTAATCATCCTGCCTCAGCCTCCCGAGTAGCTGGGATTATAGACATTCAGTCCTATGTTAGTTTTTAAAGGCTATTTAAATTTGCACAGCAATCTGAATTATGTTCAACTAACTGCCTTTATTTTCATCATTGCCTAAAAGCCTCTAAAGTAATTTAAGTTACAACATCCTCAGTGTCTCAGCAACTTTTTCCATGGTAGACCAAGCTGGAGATACCATCAACATTTCACTTCAGTACTTAAGAACAATCAACTTAATACTCATTAATATTCCCATAACACTGTAGGCACTGGGGAAAAAAGTAATATGCACAAATGGAAACAATAACTTTTTAATTACTTCATTCTTAAATAGCCACAATTAGTTTCTAATGAAGTGTGTGTCTGTTGGGCAGTCCACAGATTCTCAAGTGTTGAAATTAGATTGAACATTATGACCTTCTTTTCCTATTCCACATTTATTTTCCCCAGTACTTACTTTTATTACAGCAGCCACTGAAAATCAGTTTAGCACAGATAATAACAACATTGAAAGGAATGCCAAACAATCTAGTGTTTGTATTTCAGTGATAACATCATGAAACACAATGTTAAAAAAATCATTGGGGATGATAAGCTACCATTTCACTACAGCATGTTTATTTCTGTGAAGGACATACAGTGTTATGTAAGGTTCAACCTCAAAATTAGCAAGTAATTACAATTATTAGTTAGGGAACTCTGGGTGGAGTTTTCGAAGTATATCCCACATAGCATGTTCTAATTTACAGATTCAATTTTGGTTTTATAAAATCCTGCAGTAAAACACAAAAATCAGAAAGTCAATTCCTAGCTGAGTGGTATTAATGCATGTCAATGTGAAACTGTATCTATTTAAAACAAGAATGTAAACATTTGCCTGGAAATAAAGAAATGCTACATGCAAATTTGGTCCTTGGCAATTTTAATTCCTGAAATTCTTTCATATCTATGTTTGACTTTGGAAGGGAACAATTTTTTGGAATGCCATATTTCTTATTGAGAATAATAAGGTGGGAAGTTGCTTAGCCCCTTGAAATTATTAATAGAAACATATGAATTATCCAGAAACTACGTACTGTATCACAAGGTTCTAATACCTTATATAGAATATGATTTAGAAATAGACTCATTCCTTATCTAGCAAGCTCAGCCTAGATTGACTTTCAAACACTTATAAACTTCCAGTTCCTTCATTCAGAACTACCTATTTATATCTAGCAAAATCCTTGGGGAAGGTCAATGTAGCATCCTACACAGTTAAAATTTTGTTAAAACAGAAAATAAAGCTTAAAAGTTTCAAATGCCACAACACATTTAGAATTTAATGATAAACCATTAAACCAGTTCATTTCATTTATTTATATGTGACTCTGTAGAATAATCAATAGCATTCAGAGAACAGGTTTTTACAGAAGCAAATTTTGTTTATTTGTTTGATTTTGGGATGTTTAACAGCTTTCTACTCCCTAATTTGAAACCACTTAATTTTCATATATTAGGTCAGATTACTTCAATTAATTTTGTAAAATCTACTATAATTAAGTACTACCAAATGTAGTACTCTGTAACAAGATGTTCATTAAATATGTCTGAATTTTACCTCTTTTCACATTCTTTCCCCAAATATTTCCTGCATACTTTCAATTCAGTGTTTTACTTTTGCTGGTAGAAATTTTATGATTTCAAGCTCTTAAGATTCTTGTTGTTACAGACGGGGGCCATGGCACATGCCTGTAATCCCAACGGCTTGGGAGGCAGAGGCGGGAGGATGGCAAGTTTGAGACCAGAGGAAATCTGCATAACTTAGCCAGACCCTGTCTCAAAAAGTAAAAAAAAAAAAAAAAAAAAAAAAAAAAAGGGCTGAGGGCGCAGCACAGTGGTCCAGCACTTGCAAAGCATGCAGGCGGGAGGCCCTGGGTTCAACCCCTAGCACCGCAAAAAAAAAAAAAAAGATTCTTGTTGTTGTTGTTAGGTGACCTGGAGTTAGTGTCTGACTCATAGCGACCCTACATATAACAGGTGAAACACTATTGTTAGTACTTCCCTGCTATTTACAGCATTTCACTGACTGATTATTTTTTGGGAGTGACTTCTCCCAAGTCTATAGCACCTGGAGTTCCCAAGCGGTTTTCCATCCAAGTACTAACCAGGCCTGACCCTGCTTAGCTTCCAAGATCTGATGGGATTGGATTCCAGGGTGGTATGATTGCAGGCTAAGATTCTTATAGTGCAGATTTTATATTTCACATCTAATAAGCTATAATTAGGCATTGAAACAGGCTTCCAATTAACATTTAATTTTTCACTTTAAAAACTCTTTAAAAAATTGTACACAATTTTGAGAATCAGGGGCCACTTTGTGTCAAACACAAGGAGAGTAATTCAACATCAAAATATACTTTGCTCAAATCACAATGGTAACTTGACATCACAGTGCCAGAAACACATTGGTCACATTCAGAACCCATCACTATATTTCATGGCCATTCATTGATGTTAGTAGAGAATAAATAATCTAATGCATCTTTTAGATATGATTAGCTAAAATCTTAGTTTTTGAAAACATTTCTTAGAGCTATTGTGTTTAAGGTAATAAATTTGACATTTCTTTTTTAAAAAGATACTCAATACTTTTAAATGAAAGCTATATTTTTAGAGGGGCTGGGATTTAGCACAGTTGGTAGAGCACTGCACTGAAGTCTCTGAGGTCTTGAGTTCAATTCCCAGCACCGCAAAAATGGGAGAAGGGCCTGGCAATCCACTCCCAAGGCAATCCCGAAACAGTCAGCCATTGAAAACCCTATGTGGGTCACTATGAGTCGGATACTGACTAGAAGGCACCTAACAACAACAACAACAACAACGACAACAACAACAACATATTTTTAGAGTACCAGTGCCCTAACAAGAATTACAATCACTTGGACTAGGGTCAATAATAAAATCTAGTAATCTGAATTTACTTTCTGCTTTAAATTGGAGGCAGTTTTCATCTTTTTCTCCTCATAAAATAAAGCTAATAGTTTTTTTAAACATGCTATGCAATATGCCTCTCTTTCAAAATAAAAAAGTCTCCCTTCTTCAGAGTGTTACTTGTTGTTGTTGTTAGGTGCCGTCGAGTCAGTATTAGACTCACAGCAACCCTCATAGGGTTTTCAATGGCTGACTGTTTTGGGATTACCTTGGGAGTGGATTGCCATGTCCTTCTCCCATTTTTGCAGTGCTGGGAATTGAACTCGGGACCTCAGAGACTGCAGCACAGTGCTCTACCAACTGAGCTAAATCCCAGCCCAATACCAGAGTGTTACTACATATTCTATAATTTCCTCCTGTCCCTCACTATAAAATACAAGGGTGCATAATGACTACTGTTGAAAATGCCCTGAATCTCTTTTTGTACTTCTATTTTTTTTTTCTTTTAAGATTTCCAAGGTGCTGGCTATTTGTGTCTGCAATTTTTCAAGGCTGTGAAATGTAAACATGTTCAGAGACAACAAAAGTTTTCTTGAAGTTGTCAAAATGGAAACCATAGATACGGCATCTCTGAAGTGAAATGAAATTTCTTCATGGTATGTTATAAAAATGTCTGCTGTTATGTTACTTCCATTTGCTTTTTGAAGAGCTATACAAGACTGGATTATGGCATTGCTTAATTGCTGACTTGTACTTGATAATAAGTACTTGATTATAAGTACTTTAGGCATTGTTCTTTTTGGGGACTGATTATTACCATTGCAATAAAACACTATTTTCCAGAATGTCTCATTTAAATGCTATTAGCTGTTACCAAGTTTGATACTACAGATTTTCCCTTTCAGTACATATTAACCAGATATGAAAATGAAGCTTCTAGTCATGACATGCTTAAGAGGAGGTAGATTCATCTCATTTTGAAGCTTCCTAATTGACTCAGCAGTAAGGATAACTCAATCACAAGATGATGATGTACAAGCGGTTGGCACTTCCTACAGTGTAGGAAATTTACATGGAGACAAGGGTTCTGAATCTCTTAATTCTTATACCAGAAGACCCTGAAGAATGCTTTACACGTCCTTTATTCACTAAAGTGTCCTTGAAAATATGCATTGGCTTAATAACTTTTCTGTAACTTGATCTAATTTGCCAAATAGAGATTATAAAAACTGGTTTTGTAGTGATGCAAGAAGGAATAAATTATAAAGTATTTTTCTTTATGTAAATGGTAAATTGTAACTGAGAGCCTGACTTCATTTAGATTTTAGATCTATTCTAAATGAAAGAGTGTGGAAAGCAAATAAGAATAGAAGAACCATTATTTTCTTTAAAACTGATATTATCAGATTCTTTTAATGAATATGTAATCAGAAGAAACTTAGGGCAGAATGGGCCACTAGTTTTGTCTGTAGACATTGGAAGTATAGCTTTCAACTCAAATCCTGACTCTACCACTTATTGGGTGTGTGACCTTGGGCAAACTATTTAAATTCTCTAAGACTCAACAGCAATAAGAGAGAATTATAATAAGTACTTTAGCCTCATGGGGTTGTGGTAAAAATTAAATGATATACCACATGTAAAGTGCTTAGAACACACTTGCAAATTAGTGCTACTCTCCTGGGAAATTTAGAGAAGAGATATAAAGATGACTCTAGAAGTGGGAATAAGATAATTAACCACAAGTTAACGATTAGATAACTACTATAGAGCAGGCACTGTGTCTTGTATTTGGATGTTAGAGAGATGGGCAGGTTATAACAGCGAAAATATGAAGCATACACTGAAGAATCTGTCAATAAAAGGTAACACTATTTTGTTTTTAGAATACAGATCTAGGTCAGGCAACTTGGGTTTAAACCCAAACTCTGATATTGATAACCTTGATGACTTTGGGAAAATCCCTAAGTCCTCACTGTGCCTCATGTTCACATCTGTCAAGTGGAGATAACACCAATAATGCACAGGGCTTGTGCAGGATTATTATGAGCATAAAAGAGCAAATATTGATATAGATTTTAAAGCTAAATAGTTCAGTAGAGAAAAAATGGCTTACATTAGGTAGATGCAAGACCTCATTCAAGATATATATAACAGGGGGCTACAAGTGAAAGAAGGGCTGGGATTTAGCTCCCTTGGTAGAGCACCACTCTGCAGTCTCTGAGGTCCCAAGATCGATTCCCAGCAATGAAAAAACAGGAGAGGGATATGACAATCCACTCCTGAGGCAATCCCAAAACAATCAGCCATTGAAAACCCTATAAGGGTCACTATGAATCGGACACAATTCAATGGCACCTAACAACAACAAGTGAAAGACTCCATCTTAAAGTACTTATTTAAGAACAGACTTTTAAGGAAACCAAAATACAACAAAGGGGGCAAAAACAAGGATGCCCAAGGAAATTTAACCTTCTGATACCTATGCTGTAGCAAATAATGAATACAATCTTATTCTTAGCCAATAAACACAGAATCTCATACCAAATTCCTCTTTATCTCACTTCCTTTTTCTCAGAACCTGCTATGGACAAAATAATTACAAGTCTCACTAAAATAACATGATGAGATGTTGATTCTTTAAACACAGCACATTTGAGGTATGAGAGAACAGAGTTTGTAGAAGAATAACAAAAATTAAAATCAGAAATGCAATTTGGGACAGAATGTAGAAAACTCTTGATGCTAAGCTAAATGGCAATGAAGAGCCTCTGATTATTTGAGGGACTGGGGATTGCCATTTAGGATGATCAGTCCTGTGTCAGTGTGAAGAATGACATGGTTTAAAAGAATATTTGCATTGGAGATGAGTTGTCTTGACATTTACAATAGCCCAGGAGTGAATCAGGGTGACAGAAGTAGAAATGCAAAGAAATGGAAACATATAATGAGTTGACAATGAAGTGCTAACAGAATGTGAAACAGAATTAACAATGTGTAACAGTGATGATGATAATATGGAAAATACTAGGGACAGGAAGAGGGGATTCTTTCTGAAAGCAAGACATGTTTAAGTTTGGAAATGTGAGTTGGAGATACTGGCAATTGCTTAGCTGTCAACTGAAAGCGTGGGATGATAATATGGAAATCCAGGCAGGAATTAGTAAAGTTTGAACATTTACAGAATAAAAAGTAAGCAAACAAGAGTATGCAGGAAGTGACTTAGAAAGGTCAAAGCCCAGATATTGGGTAAGACCTAAATTTAGGTTTCAGAAAGAGGAAGAAAAAAGCATTGAAGAAAATATAGTATTAGGAGAAAAGAATCATACATCTACTGTCAGGAAAACATACATGAAAATCCCATGAAGCTTCAGATTGTTCAACATTCCCAAGTGCATAGAATTGGACAACTATGTTATGAAATCATTAAAGTCCTCAAAGAGAGCTAGAATATAGACATTAGGACAGAGAGTACATTTTATTTTATAAACTATACATACAGCATCAAGTAAAGTGACTAATAATTTGTTGAAGAAATAATATTTTTGTAGAAGAAAGATTGGAGGGAAGCAAGGGGGTATGCATAGTGAGGGAGAGGATTCAAACAATGTGTTGTTGTTGTTAGGTGCCATGAAGTGGAGTTGGTGTGCAACTCATAGCGATCCTACATATAACAGGCAAAACAGTATTGTTAGTGTTTCTCTGCTACTCATAGGGTTTTCAATGGCTGATTTCTTGTGTGTGGGGGGAATGGGTTGCTGGGTTGTTCTCCCAAAACAATGTGTAGAGAATGTGATTTGAGATTAAAAAAATAAAAATAACACTTGCAGAGAATCTCCCTTTCTCTCTCCACCTCCCTCTCTCCCTCTTTCCTACCTCCTCCCTTCCTCTTTCTCCCTCCCTCCCCCATTAAGGTAGGAGAGAACTGTGACGCTTGAAGGCAAAAGTATGCATAATAATAGACCAGTTTAAAGATACCTAAAATGGGAGTAAACGCAAGAAGGCAATGTTGATGAGAATATAGAAAAAGGTAAGTCTAATGGCTCTTTATTTTACCCAGAAATAAATTCTGTAAATAAATATGCAATTAGCAAATTCATTTTAGAAAAAACTATAATGTCTGGATGTTCATAAAAAGATGAAATAATTAACCCAAAAGATTTTCAGATCATTTATTCAGGCTTTTATCTTGACTTCCAGATTCTCAAGAATTGGTTCATTCACATGCTATTCTCTCAATACCATGTCTCACACCTTTGGCCCTTTTTTTTTTTAAAGCAAACATCATTTGGTTCCCACTTGACACAGTTATTAACTATTCTTGGAAATATTTTAAAAGACCAGAGATACATACACAAAAATAAAGGCAAGAAAAACAAAATTAAGATTGCTTTTCTCTGCCTTTGGTATGAGAACAGCTTTGCCTTTTGGCAACAAAATAGAAATCACTGTCAGATCGTGGGAATGTTCAAAGAAACAGAGCAGATATAGGCAAGTTGGGGTTGGTCTTACTCTTTTCTAAATGTCACCAAAGTGAAGTCAACTTCCTATGTTGAAAAAATAAAGGAAACAGAATGACCTGGCCTAAACATTCAATATTGTTTCATGGAGAGAAATTTTATTTTAATTTTGGTTAACTAGCAAATCATAGGTATCATTTACTATCTTGTCATTCTGGGAAATCAAATCTGCAAAACATATTCTGATGCTGATCAGCCAACAAAATTCCTTAGTTCTCTTCCTTGGTGGTGGTGTATATTTGGAGTGGAATATTTATATTTATAAAACATAAAACAAGACAAGGAGAAAGGAGATATGATGCTAAACTATGGGTAAAAAATAACAACTAGAAAAAAAGTAGAGAAAATAATACTTGCTCATTTTGAATCATTTAATATAGACAAAATGTAATAGCAAAAAGATATCAATGTCAACATTTGCTTTGTGGAAGAGAAATTATCAATTCCTAACCATTTTATGCCATCAGGTTTAGACATTTCTGGAAGTTTTGAAACAGTCATTTTAAGCTGTAGGGAATAACCATTAGAGACTGGCGCTTCAGATAGACATGGCTGTCAGTGCTAGACTCAACTCAATGACTGCTGTGGTTGCTGGGGACAAGTTATTAATCCTCTCTGTGCATCAGGTTTCTCTTCTAGAAAATATTCAAGGTCACTGTGACCTTGTAATATGTAACAAAGAAAACCTGATTAAAGCCAGGTGTGCAGTGATTGGTACTCAATGAACAGTAGCTTCAGAATCACTTCAGTTTTGGTCAAGACATGTTCTCTTCAGACAAATATAACAATTATCTGTTCTTAGTTGTATGTTTAAAAAAAAAACAAAGCTGTGCACACAATGGCACACACTTGTAATCCCAGCGATTCAAGAGGCAGAGGCAGGAGGCTGGCAAATTTGAAGCCAGAGACAGCTTGCATAATTTAGTGAGACTCTGTCTCTGCAGCCTGAATAATTTAGTGAGACATTGTCTCAAGATTAAAAAAAATTTAAAAAGGAGGCTGAGGGTGCAGCTCAGCATAGGGGGCTTACAAAATATGCACAAGGCCCTGGGTTCAACCCCCAGGTACTGAAAAAAAAGAAAGAATACAATAGCAACTTAAAAAAAACACTCCATTCATCTTTTCTGTATGAATTGTTGTTGTTGTTGTTGTTAGGTGCTGTCGAGTCGGTATCCGACTCATAGCGACCCTCTGTACAACAGGGGAAACACTATTGTCAGTGCTTCTCTGCTGTTCATAGGGTTTTCAATGGCCGATTGATTTCTGGGAGGGGGTTGCCAGGTCCTTCTCCCAAGCCTACAGCTTCTGGTGTTCCCAGGCGGTCTCCCATCCAGGTACTAACCAGGCCTGACCCTGCTTAGCTTCCGAGATCTGACGGGATAGGATGCCACAGAGCTACGGCTACAGGCTTTCTGTATGAAAGTAGAGCATTATTAGTAGACTTTCACTCTACATTCAATAAAAATATCAATCATTGAATTCATGTAATATTTGAAATATATCAGAACCAAGTTATTTTTAAAAGATATTAAAGTGTGTCAAAGGATACAATAAATATTTAGTATTTAATACCTTATTATTATTTAATCTTCATTTTATTCTAGTATTCCAAGTGAATCTTCTTAATAAAATCTCCTTTTACCTAATGTCGACATGTTGTGGTGACATAATAGGATAGATGTCAGAGAAAAAGAAAATGAGGAAGTACAAATGGGGAAGTAAGAATAATGCTCATATTCATACTGTAAATAAGTGCTATCATGTATAACTTCAGCATGCTGATGAAAATTATTGGCAGTGAAAGAAAATAGACAAATACTTTGTGCCTGCAGCCGTAGCTCTGTGGCATTTGATCCTGTCCCATCTCAGAAGCTAAGCTAAGCAAGGTTGGGCCTTGTTAGTACTTGGATGGGAGACCTAGGAACGCCAGGTAATATAGGCTTGGAAGATGGACTGGGCAACCCACTCCCCAAAACATCAATCTGCCATTGAAAACCCTATGAACAGCAGAGAAGCACTGACAATAGTGTTTCGCTTGTTGTACGCAGGGTCGCTATGAGTTGGATACCAGCTCGACAGCACCTAATGACAACAACAACATATAAATATTTTGTAGTTATGCTAAACACCAAGAGGATCTTTCTAAAGTTAAAGAAATGAGTAGCTCTAAGAATTAAGTGGAAACAAGGCAACTTTTGAAATAACTTGAGGCAAATTCTTATGTGGTTAAAAAATGAGATCCCACATCACATTAGACCGTATTACAGGGATATTGCAGGATGTAGCCCATTGATAAAGCAGGGCATTCAAAGAAAATTGAGTTTATGACCACCGATGTGATGCTGGGTTATGCTGATGGTCCTAGCATGGTGGTGAGATTCAGGTTGGGTGATCACCACCACAATTCAATCCAATTATGTAGGAAGACAAAGTCTTTCTACTTGAGAAGCTTCAGAACATAACTATTTTTAGTGTAACAACTAAACATTTTATTGGAGAAAACTCCATTCTGCTGAAAAAGATTATTACATTTAATACTTAAGAAAAATTTCAGATCATATCAGAAAATGCAGATCCTATAAAAGTTAATAGAAAAACTTAAAATATAGACCCAGAATGGTTCTGTATAACTGTGAGACAAGATGTGCCATCAAAAAGGTGTTATATCATATAGAGATTCCGTAACTCATGAAAATAATTAAACAACAATTTTGACTATAAGATAAAGACAAACATAAAAGATACAATAAAGAAATAAAGAATGACACTGGTTCTTCTCTTTGAAAATTGTGGGGCAAGAAACTATCATGTGGAAAATAATTCAGAAAATTGTATTTCTGGACATGGTGCTGATGTAGTAAATAGAATGCTGTGTTAGAATTTACTTATGATATATACAGTTAATGTATATACTATTATGAAGATAATGCTTGAGATTAGATTAAATTCTTAAAATTGTATCCATTTCCTTTTTTATAAATTCTCTCTTTTCCAAAGTACCTTTTACTACTGGAAGTGAAATATGACATCTTTGCAGTTTCTAACTACATGTGTATGAATTTATAAGCAAGAGATTGCCCATCTACAAAGATATCCAGGGATGAACACTTGTCAATATTTCTTATTTTAATCATTTAAAGTGCTTTATTCATCTGGTAGAAAAAGCCTACCATAGGATAAGGAAGGTCTTTCCTGTACATGTAGAATAATATCAAGTAGGGCTATTCAATAGCAATGTAATGTGAGCCAGATATGTAGTTTTAGGATTTCATTTTAAAAGGCAAAAGAATGAAATTATTTTGTTGAACCCAATATATCAAAGATGTTACCACTTGAACATATAATCAGTACATAAATCATTAACAGGATATTTTATATTGTTTTGTTGATATTACATTTTTGAAATCCAGTATGTATTTTATATGTGCAATACATCTTAATTTGGACTGGCCATTTTTCCAGACCTCCAGAGCTCTCTGTTGCTGGTGGCTACCACAAGTTTTTTTAACCTTTTAAAAGATATAGCACATTCTATGTCACAATGTTTTAAAAGGATTATATGAGTAACATATACAAATCTTCTTATACAGTAGCAAATTTTTAGCAGATGTTAGCTCTCTCCCTGAAAGTCCCACTGTGATTTCTTTGTTTGAAAAAAATTGTTTGGCTTAGATTTGTGTGAATGCGTAACAGGAGCATCGATTTTATAACTATCTATAACCCTTTGTAAAACTAAAAATGGTATAATGATAGCATCTTCATCCAATGGCTACACATGAAATTTTCTTTAATCCTTTTTCCCCCACCCAGCAACTCTCACTCCTCCTTTCCTCCCTGCCATTATAATTTTCCAACAGACAATGTTGTTGTTGTTGTTAGGTGTCCTTGAGTCATGTCCAACTCATAGCGAGCCTCATAGGACTTTCAATGGCTGATCTTTTCGAGATTGCCTTGGGAGTGGATTGTCACATCCTTCTCCCATTTTTGCAGTGCTGGGAATCGAACCTGGGACCTCAGAGACTGCAGAGCAGCAGTCTATCAACTGAGCTAAATCCCAAGCCTCCAACAGACTATACATGTTTTATAAATTTGTAATGCTTCATAGTGATATTCTCTCTCTCTCTCTCTCTCTCTCTCTCTCACACACACACACACACACACACACACACAATCAGACACATGATAATAGAGATCCTTCTTTATTTGTCCAACTGCTTCAAGTTCCAGAACAACTACTGGCAAAAACTAGGCTTCAACAAATACTTGTTAAAAGAAAGAATGAATGATTTCTTTATCAACAACTCATTCACTGAAGTACACTTAGGTTGTTTCACATTGTGGCTATTGTGAATAATGCTGTAAAGGACATGAGGGTGCAGACAGTTTTGCAAGGTAATGATTTCATTTCCTTTGGGTAATAGTTTTCATTTCCTTCCATTTGTTTTCCACAATGGCTGCACCAGTGTACCTCTGGCCACTAGTGTACAAGGTTTCCCTTTTTTCCACATGTCCTCCAACACTCCTCATCTATTCTCTCTTTGATAATTGCCATCTGAACAAGTGTGAGATGGTATTTCATTATTGCTTTAATTTGTGTTTCCTTGATGAATTGACACTTTGGGCAGTTTTTATATACCTGGTGGCCATTTTCATGCCTTCTTTGGAGAAATTTCTATTCAAGTCCATCATCCATATTTTAATTAGATTATTTGAGATTTTTGATATTGAGTTGTGGGTGTTCCTTACATATTTATACTTTGTGGGGAAATTCTTTCAAATATCTTATTTTGACAATTTTAAAATTTATACCAAAGTAGAAAAAATAAAGAACTTCTATCTATACATCTATACAAAGCCTATATTCAATAATATTTTCAATCGATAGTCAATCATGTTTTCTGTATACTCCCATCCATATCCTCAGTTCAACTGGATTAATTGAAAGCAGTCTTGGATATTGAATTACATTATCTTTAAAAATCTATACATATTTCCATAGAATAAGGAATTCTTTTCATTTATAACTAGTCTATGACACATAGGCCTGCAGCCGTACCATCTGATCCCATCAGATTTTGAAAGCTAAGCAGTTTGGGACCTGGTTAGTACTTGGATGGGAGACTGCTTGTGAATACCAGGTGCTGTAGGCTTGGGAGAAGGACCTGGCAACCCACTCCTAAAAAGCAATCAGCCATTGAAAACCCTATGAATAGCAGAGAAGCACTAACAATAGTATTCTTCCTGTTGTATGGGGGGTCACTATGAGTCAGACACCAACTCGAAGGTACCTAACAACAGCATTCCCTATAGGACAGGGGTTCTCAATCTTGTCTACATATTAGGATATTATAAATTCCTACAAGTCATGATGCCCTGACCACCTTCCATAGCAAATATATCAGAATCTTGTGGATGGATTCCAGATATTACTACTTTTCCCCCCAAAACTCCCCAGATGATTCTAATATACATTTGAGGTTGAGAACCACTGTTCTTGATTCTAAGGCCAAGTGGTGGACATGCAGGCAAACTGCAATGCCCTAAGTTTTTATTCTGGGACAAAGTTATCTCTATTTCCCCCTGCATATCAATTGTGTTGATCCCGTGTGACATCCAGCATGAACTTGACTATTTTCTAGGCTATAATAGTCTCATAATCATTCCTTCCCTGGCAGATATCCACGTTTCTGAATTGCAGCTTTCTGATTTTTATCCCGAGAGAAAAAGCCACTTCTGTGCATAGTTAGATTTAGCAAGTGTGGTCATTTTGGGGAAATACATGGGATGAAGCCATGTTCCCAATTATCCTGGGTGCTCTCAGTGCTTTTTCTCAGTGAATTACCCTGAAGAACTCTTCATGAACTTTCTTGGTGTTTGTATGGTGTTTGTATTAGTTTGCTAGGGCAGCCATAACCAAATATCATTGGCTGAGTAGCTCAAACAGAAATCTGTTTTCTCACAGTTCTGGAAGTAAGAAGTTTAAGATCAAAATGTCAACAGATTGGTTTCTCTTGAGTTCTCTTGCCTTCACTTGTGGATGGCCACCTTGCCACTATGTCCTCACCTGTCCTGTCCTCTATGTGTGCCCATCTCTGTAGTCTCTCCCTCTTAAATGACAAGAGTCCTACTGGATTAGGACTCCATCCTTGTGACTTCATTTAACCTTGATTAACTCTTCACAGTCCCAATATCCAAATATAGTCACATTTGAGTTTAGGACTTAAATACTTTGTGAGGGTGGGGAGTGAATACTACTCAGCCCATAACTGCACAGTTTACTTTGATTTTGGGATACTTTTGTTGCTTCTGTGGGAAGACCTATAGTGAACCTTGTTTCTGATGCTTTTGCTTCATTAATTTTGACCCTATCATCACAATCTTCTTCTCTTTTCTCTCCTTTCTTCCCCTTCTCTTCATCCCTCCTGAGAATTCCTAAAAAATTCTAGTCCAATGATTAAAACTGTAAAAAAATGTATAACAATATGTTGTTGTTGTTAGGTGCTGTCAAATTGGGTCCAACTCATAGTGACCCTCACAGGGTTTTCGTTGGTTGATTATTTTGGGATTGCTTCGGGAGTGGATTGCCATGTCCTTCTCCCATTATAACAATATAGTCATCTGGTTTTGAGTGCTAGAGAGAAAGAGAGAGAGAGAGAGAGAGAGAGAGAGAGGAAGAGAGAGAGAGAGAGAGAGAGAGAGAGAGAGAGAGAGAATAAGAACAGAATGAACCCAAGAATAATAGTCTGCTAAGTATATGAGGAAGGATTAGCTTTTTTGTATCAAATTCCATACCCTGTCTGCTCATTTTTCCTAAGCAAATGAACACAGGAATCTCCCTGTACTTTCTCAAAGACCAAAGATAAAAGCATAGAATGAAATTAAGGTGCAATGGCTCTGGATAGGGAGTATAAGGGGTTGTAGATGGAGGTGAACAGGAGGAAGGAGCAGCTACAGTGATGACCTGGAAAAGGGTTTGGTTTAGGCTCCATGTTTCTGAGTTTCAGTTCAGGTTTTGTTACTTATGATATAGTTTACACACATAATTTTGAGTCTGGGTTCCTTATCTCTAATGTCAGAATGATAGTGTCTATTCTGTCTGCCTTACAGGAAGTACAGTTATCATCTGCCTAACCTGCTGGACTCTATCAACCAAGTATTAAGTTATATATTTGAAACATTTTATATCTTAAATTGCTGTTTTACCCATGAGAACATTCATAGTACTAACATTAATAGTGGGTATTCTTAACTTTGGGTAGTGAAAATAGAATTGTGTAATAGTAAGTATGTGGGTTATATCAGGCAGCATACTCCACTCTAGAAATTAGTTATTTTGTACCCTCAGTTCCCAACACAGTACATAGTATTTAGTAGGCACTAAGGAAATGTTCATTACACTGACTAATCCAAAACACTTTTCTGTTAATATTATGGACGAGACTAGATCCAAGTAACATGTGACCTACAAAAGTACTTAGTGTGATTCCATCTTATTTTAAAAGCTAGAGCAAATATAAAAATTTCTAAAGATGTCACTTCTGTCCAACTGGAGTTTATAGTATAGATGTGGACATAGTCAATCATACCATTAAAAAATAAATTTGTGAAGGAAGAGAAATAAAGACACAGTAGCCTGTATGCTAAGCCTGCATTAATTCATATCAGGCAAATGCCACTCTTGCCATTAAATCTCCTGTCTATTAAGTCTAAGAGCTATTCAGGTGTAGGCTGGAGAGTAAACTGATGTCTGCAGTTTCTCTCTACAGCTCAACAATGCCTCCAAAAGGGCTAATAAATAGACCTGTGGTGGGCATTGAAAATGGTCTCTGTATGTATCTAATTCTTTATCTTGGTAACACTAAGTGAAAAGATCCATGAATACAGCTTTAATTAACAGCAATGTTGTGATGCTTAGAAATAGATCACAGGCTCTTTGAATCTGTTGGCCTTCTTATAAAGAATTTTGTTTTTCCCAGAGCATCAAAATTAATTAATGTCCTTACAATTTATTTAGCAGCCCATTGTCTCAGAGATGCTTGAACAAGTTCACTGAGCCATATTCAAGTATCAAGAATGATATAATCAGGCTGCTTTGAAGAGGGCACTCTGAGAAAATATACTGTCTCAAGTACTGATTAACTGGGAGGATAATAAAGTGCCCTGTCAGAATGATTATGGTTCCTTATCTGTGGACAACATACTTGTGTGCAACATTGCATAGAAAACAGATGCAAAACTTTATCCTGTGTTCTGTAATAGACTTACACAAACTATAAAAATTCAAAAGAGAAAATAAATACTCTTATTAGCAGCCTCCAGTTGTTCCATTAAAAGGTATTGGTCGCACATATTTGTCTTTTTGAACAGATGTGACCTTTCTCATATCTATTGATTATACTTTCATCTTTTGTTCAGCTGAGCCTTGTTTTTCAGTCCTTGGGGGTTGACCTCAGGACCTCACACATACTTTTGCAAGTGCTCTAACAATGAGTCACATCTTCAGCCACTTTTTATCTATCTATCTATCTATCTATCTATCTATCTATCTATCTATATATCTATCTATCTATCCATCTACCTACCTACCTACCTACTTATCTACCTACCTTGAGACAAGGTCTTGCTAAGTTATGCAGGGTGCTTCTGTCCTTGAACTTACAATTCTTCTGCATCTGCCTCCTGAGTCACTTAGATTACAGGTGTGCACCACCAGCCCTGGCGAGCCTATATTTTATACCACCAGGAATATTAAACGAGTAGACATGATCTGTAGTTTTCAAATACTATTTTAGGATAAGGGAAGAATGCTGAAGGAGGTATCTAAATAACTTAGACACTCATATTTACATATACCAGTAATTGTCTGGAGTTTAGCAGAAAAATGAAAACTGGCTTATTTCTATAATTTCTCAAAAGACAGGAAACATGTCCATCTTCAGAAACTACCATCAAAGCACAAACATTCCATCTAAATGTCAATTCATTGTTGTGATACTTATTGTAATGAAAATCTGTAAATAATATAAAAGATTATCATTTGGTAATGTTATAAATTTTGATATATCCTAAAATTGGGATACTATGCTATAACTAAAACTGTGTGACTAAAAATATGTCACAATATTTAAACTTATGTGTATTATATTTTCACTTATTTATTTTTGCGGTACTGGGGGCTGGACACAGGACCTCACACATACTTTTTGCATATGCTCTATCACTGAGCTGCATACACAGCCCCTTTTTAAATTTTTTATCTTGAGACAAGGCCTTACTAACTTATGCAGGCTGTGTCTGGCCTCAGATCCCTGATCCTCCTGCCTCTGCCTCCCAAGTTGCTGGGATTACAGACATGCATCAACACACTCAGCATTTTTTTAAATTACTAAATCAAATAAAGTCTTTTTATTTGAAAATATGTACATTAGCCAAGAATGGAAGTATAGACAAACATAAAGCTATAGAAGGTTATATTACTGTACTAGGATTATAAGAAAAAAATCCTTTTTTCTGCTTATTAGTATCCTAAGAATTTTAGAAAAAGATGTATTTCGTAGCAATGTAAAATTGATTAAAAAGAAATTCTGAAGTAAAATAAATCTTAAAAGTGAGAAGCAATAATTTAGACTTTTTAAGTGGCAAATCTTAAAAATATTCAGCACACTTTCCACAGACATATAAATGTGCTATCATCATGGATATTAGATTTTCTTTTGAGGTAGAACTCCTGCTTTTATTTACTTATTCTTTTAGCCTACAGCTGTACCTCCGTGGTATCTGATCTGCCTGGTCTTGGAAACTAAGCAGGGTCAGGCTTGGTTAGTACTTGGTTGGGAGACTTGGGAATACTGAGTGCTGTATACTAGAGAAAAGGACATGGCAGTCCACTCCAAAAACAGTCAGCTATCAAAAACCCTATGAATAGTAGAGAAGCACTGACATAGTCTAGGCATGGTACAGTGTTAGGAATGTTTCATTCTGCTGTACATAGGGTCATTATGAGTCAGATCCAACTTGACAGCACCTAACAACAACAACTATTCTATTTTTGGATGCATTCTCCCATTCCTAGGCTCTATCACCCATTCAAGTACTTCATATTAATAAACAACTATGTATCATTCTCCTTTTTTTGTGTTTAATCATCATACATAGAAATATCTATAGACATGTTTATACAAATGCACAAATATAAAGGTGTTAGCTGCTTGCTTTAGAAAAACTGAATCACACTGTATAATCATTTTGCATATGCTCCTTGGACATTCCCCAAAAGTAATTCTCTCCTTTTAGTGTGGGCATAACATTGCATGCTGTGAATTTCACAAGTGGCCCTTGATTCTAGGATGTTGTCTCCCTCAATGGGAAGATTTTGCCCCTTTGGGGATCCTTTGCAATTTCTAGGCATTTTGATTTTACTTTAACTAGAAGGAGAGGTGCATGTGGCATCTAGCCACCACCTTAATGGTGTACTGGCACATACCATCCATCATCTTTCCCAACCATGCTTAATCTGCTCTTTCCTTTTCTCCCCTTCAACGTCTGAGAAACCAGGTAATTAACTTATTATGTTTATCCACTATATTTTTCTTCCTTCTAGAATGTAAGGCCCATTATGGCAGGGATTTTTGTCTGTTTTAGTCACTGATATATCTTCAGGAAATAGAAAATTACCTGGCATTTGATAAATGAGTAGATGAAAGAACAAAGGAACACAAATATCATATGAAGTTGTTGTTAGGTACCATTGAGTTAGGTCCAACTCATAGCGACCCTCATAGGATTTCCAATGGCTGATTGTTTTAGAATTGTTTCAGAGTGGATTGCCAGGTCCTTCTCCCATGAGCATTCACTTATTTCCCAATTTTTCACTACAAATAAATATCATTATATGCTGGTCCTTATGTGTTGGTTCTTATATGTCTATATGACCAGAATGCTATTGGGCTTAGAAATTGGCTTCTGGTTTTTAGAAGGCAGATCTTACCTCTCAATTGCACATAATTTACTTGGTTTTCTTTCAAGATTTTCAGTTTGGTTTGTTACATTTAAGACTTTTATCCATCTGGAATGTATGTATATATGTGATATAGAAGAGAAGCATAATTTCATATTCTTCCAGTTGCATAATCAGAGATATACCAGTACCATATTAAGTAATTCATCTTTTCCTAACTGAGGTAAAACATCCATCTTTGTTATATAGTAAATCATCCCTAAGTACTGACCTCGGGCTGGGATTTAGCTCAGTTGGTAGGGCACAGCTCTGCAGTCTTTGAGGTCCTGGGTTCGATCCCCAGCACCACAAAAATGGGAGAAGGATGTGATAATCCACTCCCGAGGCAATCCCTAAACAATCAGCCATTGAAAACCCTATGAGGGTCGCTATGAGTTGCACACAACTCAACAGCACCTAACAACAACAACAATTACTGACCTCAGTTTCTTGATTCTGTGTCCTATTCAACCCATAATGTAGTATACCCTAAATCCTTATTTTTGTAATGGAAAAAAACCACTGTATACAGAAGAGACAACGTAGCTTAGCAGGTCAAAAGAAATGAGAATATTCAATTTCAATATAAATTAAAGAAAATCTTCAAAACAAGAATAGAAACCCATACTATAATTGGACTTCATGATATACTCAATCTGCTTGGAATGTATAAATAATAAAATCAATGTGTTCTTTTCACTACTCATATAACAGGTAAACCAATCTTGCAAATTTTCCTTCAAAATGTAATTTTAATTCCACATGATCTTATTCCTTTTCTTGTGCTTTTGCTTCAATTATTTGAAAGAATATTGCATTAGTCAGGGTTCTCCAGAGAAGCTAAATCAATAGGCTATGTATACATATAGAAAGAGATTTGTCATATGAAATTGAGTCATGCAGTTGTGTCCACAATCTGCAGAGGGTACAGACAACCTGGAGACCCAGGAGAGCTCATGGTACAGATGAAGTCAAAAAACGTCTCAGAAAAGTGGTCTATTTTGTTTTGTTCAGATCTTGCAATGATTGGAGGCCACATTATGGAGGGTAATCTGCTTTCTTCAAAGTTCAGCAATTTAAACTGAGTATTGTGGCAATCTTCTGTAATCCCAACAATTTGCAAGGCTGAAGCAGGAGGATCACAAGTTCAAGGCCCCAGGCAGCCAGTGCAATTTAGGAAGATTCTGTCTAGAAATTCAAACAGGGGGCTTGGGATGCAGCTCAGTGGTGGAGCACTTTCCTAAAATGGGTGAAGTTGTGGGTTCAACCCTCTAGCACCAGAGAAGGAAAGAAGGAAGGAAGAAAGGAAGGAAGCAAGGAGGGAAGAAAGGAAGGAGTGAGCATGGAGGGAGGAAGTACAGAAAAGAAGGAGAGAAAGGGAAAGAAGAAGAGAAAAGTAAAGGAAGGAAGGAAAGAAGGAAAGAAGGAAGGAAGGAAGGAAAAAAAGACCCCAGAGAAAAGTGCTGAACCCACAAGATGTCTAGGTAAAAGTAAAAAAGATAACAAGACTTTCTACTTTGGGTCTATTGATAAAAAAGCCATTAAAGATTCTGTTAATCTCAAATCGTACATCAAGAAGCAAAATTTATCCAGATATCATTGATGATCCCCCATTCCATCACCACCTAACTTTTCTCTGGTGGCCCCTGCACATCAGAGTGGCAGGAATGAAACTGGTAGTCAGCTGACTGTGCACTGTGACACTTGGAGAACTCTTACCATTGCCAATTGTATCCATTGCCTGTTGTGTCTATTGATCTGAATGCCACCCACCCACCCTTGTGGCCATTGTGCAACTTTAATGACACCTTTAAGGATACAGTGAATACAATCTCTAAGTCTCCTAAAATGTGAGTAACGGGTTTCTGTGTTGTCACAATATTAGTTCGGACTCTACTTGATAATTCAGGAGTACCGAGCACCATGGTACACACCTGTAATCCCAAGGACTTTGGAGGCTGAGACATAGGATTACAAGTTTGAGGCCAGAGGCAGCCTGCCCAATTTAGGGAGACTCTGTCTCAAAATAAAAAATAAAGTAGGCTGGGTGTGTAGCTCAGTAGTAGAGCACTTGCTTACTGTGCACAAGGCCCGCGGGGTTTAATTGCCCAGTACTGGAAAAAAAAAAAAAAAAAAAAAAAAAAAAAAAAAAAAAAAAAAAAAGAAAAGAAAAGAAAACCCACAAAAAAGTTAGGTTTAAAATAGAAGGGAACACCTCTCCTTCCAACCCAGTAGATTACATGGCTTGAATATTGTTAATAGATTTACCTGGTGTGTGATCAGAATCTGAACTCAACACTTGAGTAGAAATTCTGCTGCCAATGGCCCAATCCAAGTCATTCTCAGGATCTTGAGTAAGACTGCAGGTGTTGGTCCAGTTTCCTGAAGTTGTTTCAAAATTACAGCTTCCTGTTATGCTTGTAAAATGTCCTAGTGAAGAAAGATGTTCATGGAAGTTTCTGGAAATATCTGCCGTACTTTATATTATACTATATTTTTGTAATTTAAAACTAGCATTTGGACTTTTTAATTCTTTATAAATAAATCATATGCCATCAAAACATATGTACTTATTGGTAATATTTGTTATATTCTGTAATGCATTTATCATAGTGTCTGGAAACAGTGCTTTCATAGTGCTATTCATGCATTAGGGAATTATCTGGATTGAGTAATAACACTGATAAGATGATAGATAACATTGTGTCTAGACCTGAACAGTGAACATAACATTATAATAATACAGATAATTCAGGATGAATAAACAAACAGCATCCCTTGTCTCAATGCCCAGTGTCATCCCTTAGTTCACCCTCATGTTTGAACAGCACAAACCTTTAGCAGGGCAAAGTCATCTTAAATGTCATCAGAAAAGGCACCTTTGAGAAAAACAGTAAACTATCTGGGACACGAACTCTTTTGGGGACTATATCAATCACTGGAGCACTCCATTTCAGAGCTAGTCACTAAATAATGAAAGAAATTCTCTTCTAAAAATATGGATTGATAACTCATTAAAAATTCAATTGTTCACAATGAGAATAATTAATAGAAGATCCAGGAATGTCTGCATCTAGTCATCTGTGGAGAATTCCCTAATACCTGATATCCAGGCTTTCATTTTTCTTTCTTTTTGGGGTACACAGCCGTTATTATTTTTGAGCACTCACTGTAAAACCTGACTGAGTTATACAGACAGGATGAGTTATTGGGTCATTTAATCAGTGCAAATTAACTGAGATTGTCATTGACTTTTCCTTTCTTTTCAAGAAGATAAAGTTTGTGTTATTTATAAAATTTCTTCTCATAGATAACTTTTTCTTAACATAATAAAACTGATGTTCACATATAGAATCTTAATCTGAAAAAAATCCTTGCTGTTAAACGGATAATAAACATATAGCAAACAGAACTTTAATGTTTTTATACAAAGTTTTCTGGATCACCCAGAGGATTTTCATAAAATATCTACATTTTACTTTTTAGGTATTATTGCATCTTATCCCTAAAAACTAGAATAAATTTTCATCATGTACATTCTTTTCATTCATTCTACATGACTATTCAATCCATTTACTTTTATATGGTTATTTATGGATTCTGCAAATCTTTTTATGCCATGCCAATGTTCTATAATATAGATTTATATTATGCATAGAAATGAGAAATTTGATTTTCTCAGTGTGTTGCCAACACATCTGCAAACATTTAGAATCTTCCTAAGTACATACATATTATACACAGGAATCTTCAGGCATAGCACCACCTGATCTCTGAAGCTAAGCAGGGTTGGCCTGTTTAGTCCTTGGATGGGAGACCACCTGGGATACCAGGTACTGCAGGCTAGGGAGAAGAACCTGGCAACTCACTCCCAAAACAATCCACCACTGAAAAGCCAATAGCAGAGAAGCACTGATAATAGTGGCAGGCATGGCGAGTGTTGTGGAGTGTTTCTTCCTGTTGCACATAGGGTCACTATGAGTCAGACCCAACTCAATGGCACCTAACAACAACAACAACAAGTGTTTCAGAAAGGAGCCACTGAAAGATAGATGATATGAAGATTGTAATATTTCTTGATAATGAATATTTATCCATTTTTCAAAATGGCAATTACTTTAGAAAAAATACTTTTTTAGATGGTGATTTTTGTTATGGTCCTTTGAATGGACTTAACACATTACTGATACTCTTTTAAACAATTGGCATTTTCCCAGTGGTATACTATTTGGCCATCAGTGCAAATATTGAACCACTTATAATTTTAAAGAGAGTTCTATAGTTAATTATTTTTAATTTCTTATGTCCATATAGTCATCCCGTTTTATCACACCATAATACAAGGCACAGGCACATTAGTGTTCCCTCAAGTGAAAAATATTTTTCATTGTAAATGGTTGCTTGGCACTCTGCACTGAGAAAGATTTTATAGAATCTTGGTATAGTGGGAAATAACACCACGACTAAATAACTATGTATGTTCATGTTGTGAAGGGCAAAAGAGAAAGCTCCCAAATAGATACTGCCTGCCCTTAGCCCAGAACACTATGTACACTGACTACAGGCTATAAATGCTGATTTCTTTTACTTAATTATTAATTTCTTTTAAAGAGAATTATCCCATTTGTTACAAACCATGCATTTCTGCAACAGGAGGTAGAAATGCAAATGAAAGTTTTCTTTTTACTTTTTTTTTTTCTTGCACTGCTGGGGAATTTGAACCTGGAGCCTTGCAAGTGACAGGCAAGTGCTCTACTTCAGCTATACTCCTAGCCCCCAAAGAAAGTTTTACCATTGTTTATAACTTACAATAATTTTGTCATGAGGAAAAGCTATATTTCTTTTCTGATAGTATAAAGGACATGTAACTCAGTTTGACAAATTTCAAAAGTATATAAAAAATGAAATGGAAAAGGCCAACCTGATTAACCTAAGAACACTGAACAAATACTTCATTTAATTCAGTATGTTTAATACAGTCATGTACTCAATACAGTCATTTAATTCTCATAGTACTCTTAGGATGGATGCTATTATGTCTACTATATAGATGAGAAAAATGAATCTGAGAATTTAACTGCCCAATAAGTAAGAGTCTTAGTCAAAAAGAAAGACTTCAGTTTAGTAACCACAAAGGCCAATTAATTTCTTACATTTCTCTAAATATCATTTGGAAAGTAATGTCTCTTATTCCATTATTCAAAATAGGTTATCTATCTGAGTGCAGGAATGCAGCTCTAATGCCCACAATGCATCCATAAGCCCATTAATATGAAATACTGATGAAATCAATTTGCAGAATTAACATATCACCTCTTTGTCTATAAGTGCTGTGCAGTGCTCTTTATGGATGTGACAAAATCTACCAAGGGATTTTAGGAAAAGAGACTATTTCATTTGACAACATATTGCTCTTACTTTAATAAATTTAAAAACTTGTGGTTTTTCATCAAAATTGTATGTAATTGACCCTAGTTTATGAAAACCAAGACAGCCCTCATGTGTTTTCACACTGATACCTCCAATAGCTATGGGAAAAATAAAAATTATATCAGGCAGCCTGAGGGGAAAAATGAGTAAAGCAAAAAGAAAATACATATGATTCACATTAGAAAAAATGAAAACACTTGGGAACTGTTTCTTATGTTGTTAAGCCTATATTTATATTGCACATAAAAACACACACTTGTGTGTACATGCAGGTACTCATACACACTATTCTTCATTTGTAATCCCCAAATACTTTATTGACAGCATTTTAAAATTCTTTTAAACTAACCAGGAATCTTTTCATTTATAAACAACTTAATAAAACCCAAAAAACATTATATTTATTACTTTTAGTTTTTTTGGTCCCCCACAATACAAGGTGAGGTTTTGAAGTCTAAGATAATATCTTTGTGTGTGTGGTACTGGGGGATTAAACCTAGAGCCCCATGCATGCTTTACAAGCACTCTGCCATGGAGCTGCACCCCTAACCCATTTTTTACATTTTTTATTTTAAGACAGGGTTGTGCTAAGTTGTGCAGGTTGCCTCTGGCCCTGAACTTATGATCCTCCTGCCTCTGCCTCTTGAATTGCTAGGATTACAAGCATGTGCCATCATGCCCAGTAATGTCTTGTTCATATTTATTCAATTCTTTGTTCTTAGCACAAACTAAGAATAAATGGAAGAATATAATGTTTATGTAAATATTTTTAATATATGTGCATCTTTAAATAAAAGGAAGATATTTGTACTAACTTGTTAATGTATATGTGGCAGTTCCCTCCATTTGATTATGTACCTTATTGTCACCATGTTCAAATTTTGTTGTGTATTGGTTATTATTAAATCCTCTATTTATTATGTCTTATGCAGAAAATGGTGATTTCACAAATGTTTTCAAGCATTCTTCTAGAATGCTATTGCAATTAACTCCTTATAATCAGTGTAAAAATATATTCTGGTCCATTTAAAAGTAGATAAGAAATAGCACTAGAAAATATTATTCAGTATATTATAAATTTATGAATTTATACAAGGAAAATCCATAATACATAGTACTTTACAAAATTAGTATTGCAATATTATAGTATTCATGGTAAAGTCTAAAAATTATCCCAATTCTCACTTTCTTTTGTACTTTCATCTTAAATTTAAATGAGATAAACATCAATAACATTATGCTAAGTGAAATAAGCTAGTCACAGGAAGACACATTTTATAT
The DNA here is from genome assembly GCA_007922755.1 of Pedetes capensis. Classification (NCBI taxonomy): domain Eukaryota; kingdom Metazoa; phylum Chordata; class Mammalia; order Rodentia; family Pedetidae; genus Pedetes; species Pedetes capensis. Next base: position 18,704 of record VMDO01015363.1, on the reverse strand, counting down.
GAGTCTACATAAATGAGGTGGAGTAGTCAGATTCACAGAGACGTGAACTAGAATGCTAGTTTCCATGTTAGGGAGTTATTTTTTAATGGGTAGAGTTTAAATTTTGACAGATGGAAAAGTTCTAGAGATGGATGGTAGAGATAGTTGCACAAAAAATAAACATAAGCTGACTGCTGTGTTGCATACCTATAATCCCAGCTTCTTGGGAGACTGAGGCAGAAGGATCAAGAAGTTGAAACCAGAGGCAGCCTGTACAATGTAGAAACCATGTCTCAAATAAAAAATAAAAATTAGGCTGGGGGTGCAGCTCAGGGGTACAGCACTTCCCTAGCATGTGTGAGGGCCTAGGTTCAACTTATCAACACTATAAAAGAAAACAACAAACAAACAAACAAAAACCCCAAATCCCCAAAACAAACAAACAAAAAACCTCCACAATATGAATGTACTTATTGACACTTAACTATATACCTAAAATGATTTAATTGGCAAATTTTATGCTATGTTTATGTTACAAAATAATAGATGCAACAAAAATAACTAGAGAGAACAAATGGGCCCTTCAGAAGCTTTGTCATTGTAGGATTCTGAGGGATAAAAATGGTGTTGACCTAAAAAATAAAAATTTAAATATGCTTATGTGGTATCCCGCCTCCAAGGTTAACTATCTTTCTCTCATGATGTGTGACACTTTTCCTATAGAGAGGCAGAGTCTATTCCATCTCTCTCTTTGAATCTAGGTTAGACTTTGTTATTTGCTTGGCCATTAGAATGAGTTGAGTGTGATATTCAGGACATCTGAAGCTGAGTCAGAAGGACTCTTGCTGGTCTTCCTAGGGCTCTTGGAGTGCTAGATCTTGGAATACCAATTCAAGTAGAAGGGAGCCTCATGAATTATGACTATGTGTCATCTGTGGCTGCCATGTTATGCAAAGCCATGTATGTAAAGCCTAGCCACACAGAGAATGAGATGCTATGTCATGTAGGACGGAGAGACCAAAGAGTGCCAGTATTTCATACCTAAAGGGAAGAGGACACCATGGTAGTGATTATCCAGGCTTACCATCCCAGTTCAAATCATGCTAATCAGAAACAAACCATCAGTCGAAATTACTGACCCAGAAAAGTGGGACAAAATGAAACTGTTGTTGAGGCCACTAACTTTTGAGGTAGCTTGTTTGTATCAAACTAGAACTTCAATAGGTAGCTTGCACCATATCAAGATTCCAAATGGTACATGAAAAAATATCAATGTAAATATATCTCATATTTTAAATTATGTTCTTGGATAATACATGACTTTAAAAAAGCACTTGAATTAAAGCTTGACTGAAGACTAATAGAATCTGTCTAGTCCCCCTTTTCTACTGTTGTTACTGTTGTTGTTATTGTTAGGTGCCATCAAGTCAGGTCCAGCTCATGGTGACCTTATGTACAATAGAATGAAACTACCCAACTCTATGCCATCCCTGGCACTATTGTCAGTTATTCACTGCTATTCATCAGGTTTTTGATGGCTGATTCAGGAGTGGGCTGCTGGGTCCTCCCAAGCCTACAGCATCCAGTATTACCAGGCAGTCTCCCATCTAAGTACTAACCAGGTCTGACATTGCTTAGCTTCTGAGATCAATAAGATCAGATGCCAGCTTGGGATGGCTGCCCGCTCTCCCTTTTGTAGTGTAAATCAGTCACTGAACTGATTGTATGTATTGTATGTATGTATGTATGTATTGCTGTACTGGGAATTAAATCCAGCACCTTGCACTAGGCATGAGCTGTACCATTGAGCTGCATCCCCAGACTTACTATTTTTGAGACAGTCTGGCTAAGTGGCACAAGTTACCTCTGGCCTCAAACTCACAGTCCTCCTGCTTCAGTCTCTTGAGTAATTGGGATTACAGTGTGCATCACTGCACCTGGGTTCAGATAATTTTTTGTTTTACTTCATTGTGCTAGGGATCAAATCCAGGGCCTTGTTTACACTAGGCAAGCACTCGAGCACTAAGCTACTTCCCAAAGTCCAAACTGATATTTATTTAATGAGCTCATTTTAAATCTCATCTATAAAATTGGCTATTTCTTTGGAAAAAGGAATGGCAAAAGAAATGAAAACCAATAAAAAGTGTAGACAGCTAATTCAGTTTCTGGCCATTTTAATTCTGATCTCCTAAACAGTTCTATGCAATCCTATGTTGAGAAAGTTTTGTAATATGACTTGCTGTAGTTTTTAGTAAAGAGGTAAACAAGACAACAGGACTACCACTTGGGTATTTTGGCAATTCCAAATCTATTCTTTTTTTTTAAGGTGCAATTGAGTTGGGTCCAATGCATTGTGATCCTATGTACAACAGAATGAAACACTCCCCAACACTGTTCCAGGCTTGGTATTATATCAATGCTTCTCTGCTATTCATAGGGCTTTCAATCGTGGATTGTTTTGGGAGTAAGCTGCCAGGTGCTTCTCCCTAGCCTCCAGCACAGGTATTCCCAGGTGGTCTCTCATCCAAGGACTAACCAAGCTGACCCAAGTCTATTCTAGTCTGTGAAAAAGAGCATTTCTTTTGAGCCATGGTGCCAATATGTTACTTTACTCATACAGTGAAAATCTGAGCTGAACTGTCTGCATTACAGCAGAAAGATATACTTACCACAATGGGCTTCATCAGACCTGTCAGAGCAGTCTGCCTTGTAGTCACATACAAGGTGGGATGCAATACATTTCTTGTTCTGGCACAGAAAATCAGTAGCTTCTGAGCAAATCTCAGAGGTCTCTCCAACTAAGGAAGAACAACCAACCAAACAAAGAAAAACAAACAAAAATGCAGCATTGAGTTAATACTGTCATTGCATTTGAAGACTACTGTAATTTGTTTTGTAGATTCTATACCGTTAAATAAGTGTGTGATTTTAACAGCTGCTCAAGTTAGACTTCTAGACAACTGCAGTCTTTTGACCCCATCTCCAACTGTCCTGCAAGTTACACAGAACCTATTTTTGAAATATCTTTTAATCATTGAAGGGCTGACCATTAACTTTCCAATAGACCCAAACTCCTGATCAAGGCATTAAACATCCTTTGTTGTCAGTTCCGGCCGTAGTTTTTCCATATCATTTTCTGGGACTCTTCTCATAAGCATCTGCAGTTCAATTATACCCTATGACTGAAGGTTTTACAATATGCCATTTATTCTTCATGTTCCTGTGCATTTACCTGGGCCCCTCCCTTTACCTGTGAGGACTAGTCCCTGTGGAGCCCTATGTTGTCTACTGCTTATCCTTGGACTTCGAGAAATTACTTTTCTTTTTACACTTCTCTTACCTTTTTCTTAGTCATCTTTGCTCCAGGTCTGACACTTGCATTTACATGTCACCCAAGAACCCTTTGATTCCTATGTTAGAACATTTTCCACTTCACTAAGTGTTGTTTACATGTTTATCTGTCCCTCTGGACTCTAAAATATATAGAAGCAGAAGTTTTCATTGTGTTCTCTTGAGCCTAATCCAGCAACTAATAGATAGCTTGGGATTAATAAATATAGGCTACAATAAGTGAAGGTATGATTTTAGTTAATTAATTAACTTATGGTATGTGGAGGTTGACCGAGGGTCCCATATATTATTTGCAAATGCTCTACCAATTGGGCTGCACTCCTAGCCCATTTTTTTATTTTTAATTTTGAGTCAATTGCTAAGTTACACAAGCTGCCTCTGATCATAAACTCAGTATCCTCCTGCCTCTGCCTCCTAAGTTTCTGGGATTGCAGGTGTGCACCACTATAACTAACTTAATGATTTTACTTAAAGAAGGCTTAGAAAAATAAATTGATGTAGAAATTTCAAAGCAATTGATATATTCAAATATCATTTTTACTGATACATACATAAGTGACATGTCATGGTTTTATAGTAACTTAAAACTCTAAATCTATTTTTCAAGCCACTTTCAAAAAAGTTAAATAAAAAAATTTCTTCATTAGATAGACTAATATAGGCACTCAGTAATTGTGCCTAAACCTGGGGAATTTACTTAAGGTTGGGCAGTATTTCCATAAATGAAAACATTGAAACTCTGTAGATTTGACCAAAGTGCATTCCTATAATATTTGGATCATCCCCTAATACAATAGCTAAAACTTGTATAATTTCCAGAAGTAACTTACTAGTAAAATTTAGTCAATACAAGTGTGAATAATATGCAAATATTTCAACTGTGGGCATTAGCCAGATGAAGACTCAAAGGTTATATTTAATAGTTTAGAAACTTTTTCTCATAATTTTAATTAACACTAGTGAGAATTTATAGTTAACCCAGAACAGTATATGGACACTGTTTAGTGTGCAAGTCTGTGCAGCTGGGATTATTTTACTTTTCCATGCCATAGGATATGAAACCATATAATTGCTCCACAAGAGAAACATGTTTTGACTTCAATCTAAATAATTGGTTCTTTAGGTCTTTATAATATAGCTTAAGTAGACTGCACCTCTAAATAAGGTTTTGTTCTTTAACAATATAGAATTACAAAGACATGAAGAAAAATCCATCACAGCTTTGAACTGTAATAAGTGGAGAAATTACTAAAATTTCTATGGCATATTAGGTACACCAGCAACAAATAAAACTTAAAAAGCCTACAATTGTAAGAAAAGTAGATCCTCTTTAAGACAAGAAAGTGGCAGATAAAAAAGGTAAATTATTTTAGTGAGAGACTTAATAGCACAGGTGTCCATTTCTTGCTTCAGCAAAAATGATAAAAGAAGTAACTACTCATAGATTCATTTCATAGATTTGTCAACTAAAGTTGGGGAATTTACTTAAAGTTAGGCAGTATTTCCATAAGTGATAACATTGAAACTGTAGATTTGACCAAAGTGCATTCTTATAATATTTGGATCATCCCCATAATACAATAGCTAAAACTTGTATAATTTCCAGAAGTAACTTACTAGTAAAATTTAGTCAATATAAGTGTGAATAATGTGCAAATATTTCAACTGTGGGCATTAGCCAGATGACAAATCTATGAAATGAAAGATAATCTCACATATTCTATAGTTGGTAAGAATGGACAAAAACATTATTGCTCATAATAGAATTAAAGATAACTGGCTAGCGTAATAGGGCATATAAAAACTAGATATTTATTTAACTAAAAATAGTTAACAAACAGAGGACTCGAAACCTAAAATTAAAGCATGATAAATTGAAAGATTCTAGAAAGAAAGAAGGTCCTGAAAAATAATGTAGCTGTAAGAAATGAATATTTAATCTAGTCAAAGAATGAGGCATTTATAGGACCAATCTAGTGTGGAAAAGAACAAAGTATAACCAACATGAAGGTGATAACAGTTGAAAACTGACTTCATTCTACACTAGAGAGAAATTTCAACTTGGAAAAAAAGAGTTTTTTTAATAGGGTCATTATACTGCACTAGATATAATCATTCTATAGATAATATTTATAGGTGAATACTTGTTTCATTGTCTTCTTCAAGTGATGATCTCCAGTATGTTCTAAGATTTCAGATGGTGAATTTCACATTGGTACACATTTTTAAGTACCTTTCTTCTTCATGTATAGTATTCTAACCACATGAAGGATAATGAAAGACATAAAGGACATCCTGACTTTGAAGATCAGGTTACTTAGTTGGCAAATCAATACATTTGGTTTTGGAATCTATTGAAAAGAAACAATCAAGGTTTCTATGGGCTGGGATTTAGCTCAGTTTGTAGAGCGCTGCTCTACAGTCTCTGAGATCCTGAGTTCAATTCCCAGCACCACAAAAATGGGAGAAGGATGTGGCAACCCACTCCCAAGGCAATCCCGAAACAATCTGCCATTGAAAACCCTATAAGGGTCGCTACGAGTTGGACGTGACTTGATGGAACCTAACAACAACAACAAGGTTTCTATGTTGCTGTCTACATAGGAAAGAGTTAGTGAAATTCTAAACAGAGAACTTCCCAATGGAATATAACAAGTCATACATCTAAGAAGGGTTCCAACCAAAATAAGCCCCTAGATGCACAGAGAGCATGTAGAAGGTTATACTACACAACAGAATTTTTATTACCAAAGACTCAGAGATGTTCATGAGTAAGATGTTCAAGTGTAAAGAAATTGATTAGACTGCTATACATGTGTTTCTCCATGAAGTTTAGAGAAACTGTGGTTCTCAAATGCTTTGACTTGTGATTTCATGTGGTAAGTGAAGAAGTACCTCTAAGTTTTAAAATATTTCATTATAAAAATAATTTAGATACATTAGAAAAAGAGCAAAAAAATCCTTCTCTTTTTACAAAAGCACGTTCAATATTTTGCTGCATTTTGTTGTCCTTCTTACATTTTTTGCTATTTATTACATACTTAGAGTAAGACATACTTCCTTTCTTTTACATTCACCAAATTTTAAATATTTTCCTTTTTATTATCTGATTTTCAGAGTCATTACTAACACAGACAAAATACATTAAAAACTGAAAATACCATAATTTGCTTAATAATTCAATTATTATTAAACTATTATAAGAGTTTCCAGCAAGTTCATATTTTTAAAAAATAGTTTTAATTTATTTGTAATTGTAAATGTTCACATGAGACAAATTCCAAAAATGTCATTATTGGATATACAAATATATTGATGAATTTATGTTCTTATGGGTTTCTGCTAACTGCTAATAAGATTGCATGGGGAAAAGCTGTTGTAAAAGGACTCTTCAAAGTGTTGAAAAGTAAAGATGTCACATTGAAGGCGAAGATGCACTGGACTCATGGCATAATATTTTCAGTTGCATCATATGGTTATGCAAAGCTCAACATTGAGTAAAGAAGACAGGAGAAGAGCTGATGCCTTTGAATTATAGTGCTGGTGAGAAATATTGAGTATACCCATGGACTACCAAAAGGACCAAGAGATCCGTCCTAGAAGAAGTATAACCAGAGTCCTCCTTGGAAGTAAGGATTGCTACATTGTATATTATGTATTTTGGACATGTAGTAAGGAGAGACCAATACCTAGAGAAGGACATCATGTCTGGGAGAGTGACAGGTCAACGAAAAAGAAGATCTTCAGCTAGATTGACTGACACAATGTCTACAATAATGTGCTTAAACATGAAAAAGATCCTGAGCCTGGCACAGAATGGGAGAGTGTTTTGTTCTGTTGTACACAATGTTGCCATGAGTCAGAACTGACTCCATTCCACATAAAAACAACAATATAATGCATAGTTTTTCAAAAAAGCTACACTGATTTAAACAATAACATGTAATAGAATCAATGTCATAGCCTATTACCTTTTTCTTCTGCAACATGATAGTGCTGTAATTTGGATTAGTTTGTTTCCTTTGTAGCTTTTGCTCATAAACCATATACATTCATTATTTTTATCTATTTTTATTTAATTTAGTTTGGCCCAATTACTTTCTTATTAAATTAGTCCTACCCAGGTTCATTGAACCTGTAGCCATACCACTGTGGCATCTTATCCTGTCAGATCTTGGAAAGCTAAGCAGGGTTAGGCCTGGTTAGTACTTGGATGGGAGACCAGTTGGGAATACCTGGTGCTGTAGGCTTGGGAGAAGGACCTGCCAACCCACTCCCAAAAAATCATCTGCCTTTGAAAACCCCATGAGTAGCAGAGAAGCACTAACACTAGTGTTTCTCCTGTTGTACATAGGGTTGTTATGAGTTGGATACTGACTTGACAGCACCTAACAACAACAACAACAACAACAACAACAACAACAACAACAACACCCAGTTTCATAACATAGTTGGTGACAAGGACCCAAGGTGCCTGGTCTTAAACACTATATTCATTCTCTCATTCTTTTTTGAAGATGAATTTAGTAGAGTGCTTTGCAGTCAGGAAAAATCTTAATTCAGATTAACAAAAACAAAAGTTATTGTAGTAATTCAACTAGCTATTATTTCTTTAAGTATTATCTCTGCCATTTCTCTCTATCTTCTGTTTCTGAAACTCCTTCTATGCCTGTTTGTGTGTTTGAAGATGTCCCAAACATCTCTGTTCATTTCTATTCACTCTATTTTCTCTCTGATCTTCATATTGCATCATCTCTGCTTGTCATTGATTCTTGTGACAGTTCAAACAAACCCACTTTGAGCCTATCTAGTGATATGTTTACATCTGTTATTCTATTTTTTAACTTCAGGATTTCCATTTAGTTCTTTTTCATAATTTATATCTAATATTATTAATTATTTCAGAAGATATTGGCATTACTTTTTAAGCATGTTTTGTTATTTGAAAATGTTTGTAACTGATTTTTTTGAAGACTTTGTCTTTTAGGTCCAACATTTGGGTCCTTTCACAGGCAGTTTCTATTGTCTACTTTTCTTTTCTTATGTATAGATGATGTTTTTCTATTTCTTTCCATGCTTTATATATTTTGTTGTTGTTGTTGGACATTTTAGTTAGGATATGGTAGCATCTCTGGATGCCAATCCTTCTCTGACCCTTGGTGCTAGAACTATGATTACCTAAAGAGTCATATAGTTTTTAAGTTACAAAACATACTCAATATTAATTCTGCAAATACTAAATTTTGTTAAGGCTCTTTTCTCTAGCTCTTAAATGTCATTAGAACAGTGTTGGATTTTTCTTTCTCTCCTCAATGTCTCTTTTTCTTTGTCCCATACTTTTGTCTTTACTTTAATGGTGCATTCTGGTGAATAGACTCACATTTACACATTTCACTTGTGTCTCTCCTCTGTTTAACTTTTCTATAGTACTTTCAATTACAATTTTATTCCTTTCTAGAAGTTAAATCTAGTTATTTCAGTTTGATATTGTGTCTATATTTTCATGCTGTTTTCTTCCATTTTATGATCCAAGCAGTACATGGTCCCAACCCCATAAATTCACACCGGCTTCTGCTTTGTCCTTGAAGATGCAATTGTTCCAGAAATTTTAATACTAATCTGTTGTTTTGGAATTCTCATTCTCATAATCCAAAAATTTAGTAAACTAGTAGGCTTAGTGCTATAATTGAGGATATTTATGAATTGCTGTTGGATGAAAATGGAAGTATCCTTAGCTTTCACTTGTATGTTCGTATATATTTAATAAAATTATTCAGTGGATAGCCCTTCAAATTGCCTACCATCCTAGCTAGATATTTAACTAAGTACAAAGATGGGTTACCACATTCAACTCAAAGGAAGCAGTTCTTTTAGGAATTACCTTTTAAATTTCATTCCTCTTAGTTTTCTTATAAGCAAATTTGGTAACATAATACAAACTAATATTACTAGAACATTCACATTTATTTGAAGAAAAGCATCATTTGGGATAATAAAAGGGAAATTTACTTTAGAAAGATCATATCCTAATCCTTTCTTTACAGAAGACTGCTTAGATCACTTGATTTCTCTCTTGTTCTAAAAAGAACTATCAGGGCTAAGTTTTACAAATAAAAGGAAAGCACAACTCTGCTGATAATGTGATATTGCCTGACCTGTATTTTCAAATGTCTAGAGAACAACAATACCTTTTATTCTTTGTATTTATCATGAGCATTTAAATCTATCTTATGTTCAAAAGACTTGCAAGGTTTAAAGAAGGTCAGGGTACACATCAGGCAACTGATAGAAGCACATCTGAAATTGTAACCTTAGCAATCTCTATGACAGTAAAGTTCAGTTAGTGTCAGAATTATCAGAAGTGTTACCAGAATTACTGGGCTGTGTATCAGTACACAACAAAAAAAGTGACTTCGCTTGAAATACACAGGAATATATCCTAAAGATTGTTTTTCATTTTTAAAATAAAAGTGTGATTTCATAAACTGTTCCTATATTTAAAAAGATAAAATTATATATACCAATCTCTCCTTTCTTATATGAAACCCATATTTTTATCTTTAATTTTTATATGGACATATATTACCTATTCAGTTTTATGAATTCTCCATATAATTTAATAATAATAGATTATGCAACCCTTGGAGATTAAAACACTAGTTTAAAGAATAAGAAGAAAATAATGTTTAGAAGGCCTAGTAAGAAAAAAGAAGGGACAGTAAGAATAAAACAATAACACAAGCAAAACTCAGAACTGATGAGCACACAATGAGCACTCCTATGATTTTATGCACGAAGAAATATTTTTAGTGTTTTAATGATCCAGAAGTCCTCATTCAGTCCTCCCCTCTTTGAAGTTCATTACTATTCCACTAAAAGAACCCTCCATCATATAGCTGATGATTTCCTAATTACCACTTCAAAAGATATACCAATCCATTCCATTCTGGACCTTACTGGTAGCTGATATGCTAAAAGCACCTTTCTGTCTCTACCCCTCAATTCTGTTAGACAATTGTCATTATAGTTTTGGTAATACACCAACATCCTTTAATAATCCCTCTTCCTCTTGGCTCCTTTTCCAGCCCTGTTCTTCAAATTCCAGAAGACCAAATTGTGAGCCTGACTCATTTTCATTTGCTTTTCCTTGAAAGGTCAAATTTGCTGCCATGATTTTAACTGTTACCTGGGGCTGATGATATAATATTTACATTCCAACCTGTCCTTTTTGCTGAGTTCTAGATATTCACAATATATTCTCCATGATATTTGTTCATAATATATTAAATATATTATTCAGGACAAAAATCCACATATTTTTCTCTCCCTTTATTAATACTTTCTATTTTTCTACCATTTGCCTCACAATAAGCCTTACCAAAGCCATTTCTGCATAGTCCACAGATGCACATTGTTCTTCATCTGTCTTTGCCTTTACTTAAGCATTTATGTCCACATCCTTCCTCAGCCATATGGTAGACATGACTGGCTAGTGAAATCTTATCTGCTCATTCTTTTAATAGCACATAATTGTTGGCTAATGGTTACCTAGATAGGCACCTTGTTTCTCAACTCCATTTGCTATTAGTGAGACCATGAGGTTGGGTTTTTAACCCATGAAGTTTTAGTAGAAATAATGTACTCTACCTCCAGGTGATGCCACATAAACTTTCACATTCTGTTCCCCACAGTCTATTCTTCAACATCTCAGATGGATAGAAAAGTCATGATGACTAGTGTGGACCTTGAAGGCTATAGAATGAAAACATATCTGTTCCCTGAAAAACAATGTATGAGAGGAGTTCCCCACTAATCTGTTTATCTGATAATGACTGTAAAGTGAATAAAAATGGACTTTTAAAATTGTGATATATTTTTGGATCTACTCTATTATAGTATTAGTCTAGTAAAATAGAAAGTGATAATGATGATGGTGGTGGTGGTGATGATGACGGTGACTATGGAAATTTATTATATCCCTTATACTGTAAGCAAGTTACATATGTTAACTTATTAATTTGCAACACAACTCCATGAAGTAGGTTGTAGATTTTTAAAATAACTTAGATTTTTTAAAAATTAATTTACTTATGTTCATATAGCTATTTAATAGCAAAGTCATAATTCTTGCTTTCATTACACAGTCTTCACTTTTAACGAAAAAAATCCATATGTCCTCTCATCCTAGTCAAATGTCTTATCTTATAGTCCACAAGTTAAGTATTATTCCAGGACGACTTTGCTCAGGCTTATTTATCCATCAGTTCTCCTAGTGCCCTGGATTTCCTAAATGTAGTGCATAATACTGAAGTAAAATGCAGTGATACATTTTTGATTTCTGTACAAGAGTAAAGCTAAATCTCTTCTGAAAAAAACTAAAGATTGCTTAAATGATAAAAATCCCTATATTATATGCATCATTATATTCTTAATAACACATAGCCAGGGACATTTTAGGTATTCAAGTAATATATATTGAACTATTGCTCTGGTTGGTAAAAGTGCTTGAGCTTCTGTCACTGAAATTAGAATACGTTGTCATTTTAGACTGAATACATTCTAAACATGCTATGCATACTAAGGGCTAAGAGCTGTGTTTACTAGACTCAAAACACATTGGGTAAAATGGTTCCTAAAATATTGAACTGTTAAAAGTAGTTTTAAGAAAACTATCAACCATGGAAAATCATTCAAAGGATGAATAGCCTGTGTGATATTTATTGTCACTGCTTCAGATAATTTCTGAGATGCAATATATTCTGTGATTTGGTAACCTATATAAACAAAGCTAATAAGGTAATTTGTTGATAGCTATATAGAGAGAAAGGCTCATAGTACAGGATACTACAAAGCAGAAAACAAAGACAATCTCAACAGAAGTAGGTAAAAAACAACATGGAATATTGAAATAATAAATGTTCCTGTGAAGGAAAGTGAATTTGGTATGAGATGTAAAATTGTAGGAGAAGAAAACAAATCACCTTGGAAATTCTCATTATCATTAACAAGTTGCCCTCCATTAAAGATGTCTATTCATATATTGAATTCCAACATTTACTTGAAGAAAATCATAATGGATGGGATATACCATCTGTTTAGGACTGATTAAAACTTTCTGAGTGTGATATTGAGTATACTCTTTGCTACGAGTTTATTTCTACTTCCCTGAAGATGAGGCTTAATAAGAAATTTACACAATAATACACCAATGTCATATATATCTCATGGGGAATGGCAAAAGGAGATAAGTTTCAATAATTATTTCACTTCTGTCTCTGGGTATTATTATCTCCTTTGTTGAGATAACTTTTGTATAGGATTTATAAAATAATAATGTATAGTAAGGATATACAGTTGATGAAATACTTTATAATAAATAGTTGTCACAATCTTGTGGAGTTGAAAATTTTATATCTTACCAATCAAGTCAACAAACTCGGGGTTTGGTAATCCATCAAAAGTAATTAGTGAAATCACCAAGCTGACAGACAATAAACATTTCTAATTCCAAATTTATAAAATCCCCAAAGTAACCTGGGATAAAATCATTCAAATACCATGGATCTCTAAGTACTATGGAGTTTTAGATATTACCTTGAAAGTAATAGCTTAATTTATTGAAAATGCTTGATGTTTAAAAAATATAAATGAAAATATAAAAGTGCTATAACAACTAATCTAAAATTGTCATCTTCACCTATGCAAAAACATATTTGTTTTATAAAGTAAAATATGAAACTAAAGCCAGAGGCAACACCATTGGAGCATGTACAAGTATGCTTCCATCAACTAGAATAGAGATATCCAGGGTAATATCAAGACTAAGAATTTGTTACTACTGACTTTATAAAAATGAGATGTAGAAATCACTGAAAAATCAAAACATTACATGTTTAGTATAAAAATGTAAAAAATTATGCAAAGAAGATAGGTTATCAATATGGAGAGTTTGGGAGTGTTCATGGGATGCAGAAATATATTTCTGAAGCATACCTACCTTCAAGAGAGGGTCATGGATCTTCCAGGATCACTGTATGAGAAACTATCATATGGATAAAAAGTAGAAGTGGGAGTCTTGTAAAACAAGTTTTGTTATACACAATCTAAACTGGTACTCGAAGCAAACACAAAACACATGGGTTTCCTATTGTTATTAGGTGCTGGTGAGTCAGATTCAACTTATAGTGACCCTAAGTACAGCAGAATGAAACACTACTCAACACTGTGCTATGCACACATCTTTTTGTGTTTGAGCCAAAGATTGCAGCCACTGTTTCTTCTCATTTTGAGTAGTACCACATCAGCAAAAGGAGGTCTCTGGGGTTTTACTCCACTCCTGTCATTAAGGTTGACTCTACTTTAAGGAGGCAACTCTTCCCCAATTGTTTCTTGAATGTCTTTAAGCCTAGTGGGCTCATTTTCTGGCAGTATATTTGACAGTGCTTCTCTACTATTCATAGGGCTTTCAATGGCTAATTGTTTCAGGAGTGGGCTGCTAGGTCCTTCTCTCTGCTCTGTTTTAGTCTGGAAGCTCAGCTGAAACTTGTCCACCATGGATTGTCCTGCTGGTATCTGAAATTCTGGTGCCACAGCTTTCAGCATCACAGCCACATGCAAGCCCCCAAAGCATGATAAACTGACAAAACAGGTGGGGGAAATGGGTTTCTTGGCTCAAGGCAATTGCTTAGATTAGGGTTGTGGGCCCAACTCTAACATATGTAGGTACAAAGCCCATACTTATCTCCCTAGTCACCTTTGAGGTGCCCCTCTAGCTCAGGGTATACACAACAGCAGCATAGTTCATCTATCAGAGAGTAGAGCTCACAATGAGGCTTATAAAGGCTTTTGCCTTTTTAAGTGGGCTTGGAACACCATACTCTGAGAAATCTGAGATCTAAGATCTAGAGCAAGGAGCAATGGCCAATAGAAGAGTCCTATAGTGTTCCTTGCCCTGCAGCTGTTCCACTGTGGCATCCGATCCCGTCAGATCTCAGAAGCTAAGCAGGGTCGGGCATGGTTAATACTTGCATGGGAGACCGCCTGGGAACACCAGGTGCTGTAGGCTTGGGAGAAGGACCAGGCAACACACTCCCAAAAAACAATCAGCCATTGAAAGCCCTATGAATAGCACAGAAGCACTGACAATAGTGTTTTGCTTGTTGTATGTAGGGTCACTATGAGTTGGACACGACTCAAAGGCACCTAACAACAACAACTAGTGTTCCTTACACAAAAGCTCAAAATGGTACCTCATGAGTGATCTACAAATATACAAATGATCAAAGGCCACAGGATTATCACATTTAGGATTAACTTTTGTAGGAAGACATCCGTACATGGCAGGTTTGAGTTGGGGAGGCATGGAATAGATAGCTTATTGGAGAAAATTTCCAGGAGTCCCTGCTACAGAAGCTCCTGGAGCCTATTCTTTCCAAGAATGGGTTAGAGGATTGGTTACTTCAATTAACTGACTCACCATCCCAAAGTCTTAAGCAAAAATGTCTTATTTAAGATAGATAAATTGGTTTCCAGTATGTGCACTATAATTGATTACTATTAATCATAGCTATTTTTGATCTATACTGGGGCTACTCTATATAAAGGGGGAAGGACTGTAGTAATAATAAATATGTGCCCCATATTCAAGGAAATATAAGGCTTTCCTGAAAATATAAAGTTTTAGAACCCCAATGATTTTGATACCATTAGTGGGCTTCAATGAAGAACCAGATATTTTGAAATCCTAAGCAATCTGATTCAAACATTTTAATTAGCTACTTTTGCCTATGGTTTATATAATAGGGTCACCTCAGGACACTGTTATACAATTTTCAATTTATGTGCAAATTTGCAGGGTCAAATGATGACCAACTTGTGTTTTCCGGAATAAAATGAATACAAACAAGTATAATCACAGTATAATATTCTCTTTGATCCTTTCTATTGAACTTTCTTATATTTGTGAGAAATGTAAAAATGTAATTTGCAAGCATTTCTGAAATAATATCTAAATTAGATCTCTAGAATTTAATGTTTGTTTTGGATGAAGGATGTGTTGAGACTGGAACTCAAGATATTTATTCTTTACCTTATATTCTCTATTTTATAATTATTAATAGATCAGCTATGCAGAAAAGACAATTTGAAATGTTTTTCAATAAAATACTGAAACTTCCCTGATTAAAATCTGTCAAAACTGTTTGACTTGGTGAAATTTAATTAATACTTCTGAGCCTCAGATTTCTCATCTGACAAATGAGTATACTGAAGTTCCTATACAAATAAAAAAAGTGAGTGAACATTAAATGAACTACTGTATGTAAATTTTTCAGTATATGCTTGACATTTAAAACATGTTCTATTCATATTAGTTTTTCTATTTTTTCTTGATTCATGCTTATTTGTCCTCTTAGACCCACAGTTTGTTTCTCTATAAAATAAGTTCTTATAAGATTTAGCTAAAATAAGATATAAGAAATTGGCAAAATTATCCTTGACTTACTGAAGATACTGAAAGTCCTAATTCTTTTTGCCTTCATCATAGACCAGCAAAGGATTATTACATTTGGGATTAATTTTTGTAGGGAGACACTTAACAAAACAACACTTTGAGAAAACATCAATAATATATTATAATTCTCTTTCTAAGTAGTCATAAATTGTTGCTTTTGTTAGGTGCCATCAAATTAGGTCTGACTCATAGTGACCCTGTGTACAACAGAATGAAATACTACCCAACATTATGCCATGCACACAATCTTTTTATGTTTAAGTCCATAGTATTAATATATTATTTTTCAATTCATTATAGGCTTATTCTTTGCAATTACTTTACAGAATGATATGACTGTGCTTGATAAAAGCATATTGTGGCAGAAAACACTATTCAACAACTGGGTCAAAAAATAATAAATTGAAAATAATAAAAGCTATGCCTTAAATAATATTTTGCTACTGAGATTATAACAAACACTTGATTATTTAATAAACGGCTGTCAAAATATGGATGTGTTTATTCATGTATTTGAACTTATATCAGGAATAGGGTAAATTTATAAATGTTTGTGTACAAATACACACACACACACACACACACACACACACACACACATATATATATATATATATATATTTTTTTTTCCCCCAGTACTGAGGGTTGAACTCAGGGCCTCACACATGACAATCAAATGCTCTACCACTGAGCTACACCTCCAGTTCATTTCTTATGTTTTGTTTTGAAACAGGGTCTCAAATAAAATGAGCAGTAAGTTGAGCAGCCTACCTTTGGCCTCAAACTCACAATCCTCCTGCCTGGGCCTCCTGAGTTGCTGAGATTACAGGTGTGAGCCATGGTGACTAACTTTTATTTATGTTTTCTGATATAACTGTTCAATGGTAATACAGAACGGTGGGATTATTAATCATATCAATCTGCTTACTCATTTAAAAAATAATTGCTTAAAACTCAATGACTACAAAAAATAACAACCTGATTAAAAATGGGTAAAGGACTTGAGGACATACTTCTGCAAAATTATATACCAAGGACTGAGAAGCACATGAAAAAATGCTCAACATTAGTAATCATTAGGAAAATAGAGATCACTATTTCATACTCATCAGTATGGTTACTATCCAAAGAACACAATATACAAGTGTTGGTGAATGTGGAGAAATTGAAACTCTCATGCACTATTGGTAGGAGAGTAGAATAGTACAGTTGCTATAGAAAACAGTGTGATGGTTTCCTAAAACATTAAAAATACAATCACCACATGATCCAGTTATTTCTCCTAGGAATATATTCCCAAGTACCGAAAGCAAGGATGAGAAGAGAAATGTGTATACTCATGTTCACAGCAGCATTTTTCATAATACAGAAAGCGGGGAGGTACCCAACTATCCAATGAGAGATGAATGGACAAACAAAATGTAGCATATTCATACCTTGGAATATTATTCAGCTTTAAGGAGAAGAGAAATCCTCCCATTGGCCACAACATGGATAAACCTCAAGGGCATTATACCAAATGAAATAAGCCACTCATGAGCCAGGTGTGGTGGTGCATGCCTATAATCCCAGTGATTCAGGACGCAGGTGCAGCAGGATCGCAAGTTCGAGACCCAAGGCAGTTTGCATAATTTAGCAAGACCCTGTCTCAAAAAGTAAAACAAACAAACAAAAAAAATGGGGGGTGGGATTGGGAGTTCAGCTCAGTGGCACAGCACTTGCAAAGCATGCAAGTAAAAAAAAAAAAAAGAAAAGAAAAGAAAAGAAATAAGTCACTCACAAAAGGAAAAATATTGTACTCTTTAACTTACGTTGTTGTTGTTAGGTGCCATTAAGTCAGTATCCAACTCATAACAATCCTATGTAAAACAGATGAAGCACTATTGTTACTACTTCTCTACTATTTATAGGGTTTTCAATGGCTGATTGTTTTTTGGGAGTGGGCTGCTGGGTCCTTCTCCCAAGCCTACAGCACCTGGTGTTCCCAAGTGGTCTCCCATCCAAGTACTAATCAGGACTGACCCTGCTTAGCTTCGGAGATCTGATGGGATCTGACACCACAGTGGTATGGCTGCTGGCTTTTAACTTATATGAGGCATCTAAAGCAACCAGTTTTACAAAGATAGCACGCAGAATCATGGCTGCAAGGGGATAGGGGTAAAGGGAAATGGAAAGACATCATCTAATGCATACAGAGTTTCAGTTTAGCAAATAAAAAGAGCTCTGGAAGACAAGGATATAACTCAGTGGTAGAGACTTGCCTAACAGGTGCAAGGCCCTGAGTTTGATCCCTAGCATAGCAAAAACAAAAACAAAAAACAAAAACAAAAGCTCAGTTCTGGAAATGGGTAGTGGTGATGATGGCACAGTGATATGATTGTACCTAATGCCACTGAATTGCTAACTTAAAAATGATCAAGATGATAAATTTTGTGTTCTATGTATTTTACTACAATTTTTAAAAATTTAAAAAGTAATAAAGATATTTGCTGAGTGTCCACAGTGTGGTAAGCACAGTTCTAGGTACATAGATACAACATAACTTCCTTTTATTTTAAACTTACTTTTGAAAACATATTTATTAACAAAGTTTGAAAGCAAAAATGTTTATCTTTGAGTCATATCAGGATATTTCCATTAACAATAACAAGTATTATTGTCTAATTTACTAAACTTGTATATTTTAAAAAGATATATGTGAAGAATATAGAATAACTTCTTATTTAACAATGATTGTATTTAGAAGTGAGGAAATAAGGATTAGAAAGAAATAGGTAAAATTGTCACTAGGAAAAAATGGAAAAGATCAAAGAAACTAAGAGTTTTTTTTTAAATGATAAGTAAAATTGACAAACTTTTAGCT